>SJYQ01000330.1:1719052-1851573 GCA_006410935.1 Redunca redunca | reverse complement strand
AAAAAAAAAAAAAAAAAAGGAAGCACACTGAGGCAGAATTTAACATGATGCTGCTGCTAAGTCGCTTCAGTTGTGTCCAGCTCTGCGCGACCCCATAGACGGCAGCCCACCAGGCTCCCTCATCCCTGGGATTCTCCAGGCAAGAACACTGGAGTGGGTTGCCATTTCCTTCTCCAATGCATGAAAGTGAAAAGTCAAAGTGAAGTCGCTCAGTCGTGTCTGACTCTTTACGACCCCATGGACTGCAGCCTACCAGGCTCTTCCATCCATGGGATTTTCCAGGCAAGAGTACTGGAGTGGGGTGTCATTAACATGATTGCATAAAGCATAAATCTATGCATCATGTCTTACCTTAATAAATTGCACTTTTTGTTTCAGGGTTGGTGAGTCTTAAATGGGGCTAAATAGTGGAAAAGTGATAATTTCTGCATCATCCGTGAAGTCTCTTTTGAGCATTTTCTTACAATCTTGAGTCTTTACACAGATTTTGTTTTATTTTTAGGATGTAAAAATGTTACACTGTGTCCATTTTTTTTCCTCTCTCATAATCTTTTATCTGTAATTTAAAATGTAGAGAATTTGTAGATACTTCTATATAGCTGAAAACAGAGCAGGTGGGAATTATTTTGGTTCATATCAGAAGCTCAACAAACTATTCTTGCTACTCAACCTTAAACTACTGTTGATTTTCATGGAGGGTTTTTTTTTTTTCCCCTTCATGAACGTTGAAATCTGTCTAACCCATTAGGTGAATCTGAATCAAGGTTGATGTTTTATTTGTCATTCCTTTGGTCCTAAATTTCATTAGACACTTTCTTAGTGAAAAATTAATTGATCCTGGGAATGGTGAAGATAAATCATTGGAGGGAAAGCCAAATCGATTTTTTGCACCACCTCTTACTTGTTTCAATCTCTGTGGAATTAACTTTATTAGGTTCTGAAGATGTTTATGGGTATTATAAAACATTTACATCTTGATGTATTAAGATACTTGAGTGGTTTTTAGCCATTATTAAGGGAATTATATTAGGATTAGTCTTGTTATCAATCTCTGTATCTGGCACCTAGCTAAGAAATGGCTGTTTTAGCCTCATTAAAGTTATAAATAGAACTTTACTAACTAGCACGCACCAAGTGCCAAGGCTGGTGGCAAAACCCCTCTCTACTTTGGAGGAGATCGTGGGTTCCTGAAAATCAGAGATTAAATAAGTTTTCGACATTTGGTAAAGAGCTTTCTCTGCAGAAAAGTGCCCTGATCCCTGGAGGTTTCAAAATTCTGCGGGAGATAAAGATTCCATGGAAACAAACAATTGGGACTGACAGATTTAATCCCTTCAATGTACTTGTAAAATTCTCACTAAATGTGAATCTACTTCTGTATTGCTCTTGAAGAAAGAATGCTGAGAATGACTGTATGGAAGATTATTATGGAGACATGATAGATAAGCAAAATATTGACCATTAACTATGCCATATATTTTCTCTCGAGTGAGACCCTGAATGTAGGGGTTTGGTTCTATTTATCTGCATTTCCTTTTGCCATCAAGATTAGTTCTAATCGGCTTAGATGAAACCTGGCTGAAAGATTATAAACAAAAGATAATGATAAATGGTAATGTTCCCACTTGGCTGGGATCTGGGGCGAGAGGAAGAGCGATTCATAATAGCTTGGTCTAGGTGAGGCTTTTTTTTTTTTTTTTAATGATCTGGAAGAGAAAGTAAATTGCATGCTAATGAAATTTGCAGACAATATTAAATTGGAAGGTGTTATGGACAGGCATGTGGACCGAGAACATTATAGAAGCCAACCCTAAAGAGGTTAGAAATAGCAGAAAAGAAGAAAATGAGATCTCACTTGGAAAAGACAGGCTAATTCCTTTTTTTTGTTGGGGGGGGGGGAGGTTGGTTGGAGAGGGGAATAAAAGGAATACTGAAATGGAGCTGGTGCAGAAACTCAGAAGAAGCCAATTTCTAAGCCAATTTCATTGTGGTATTGTTCCAGAGACTCCCCCCTTGTGTCTTGGCCTCACTGGCCTGAATGGCAGCCCCCCGCCCCGAGACAGCAGTCTCCCCACCTTTCTTCCTCCAACTTCTGGGGCTCTCTCTTTGCTCCTTCTCTCCATTTTCCTCTCTCTTCCTTTTTTCCTTCTTTCGGCTTACCCACCCCTAGTCTGAAGCATTTGTTTCTGGTACCTTCAGTAGAAAGATGGAGACAGATTGGAGAAAGGTTGGCAAGGGAGAGTGAGACAGATTAAGGGAAGGGAAGGTTTGATTTATGATGAGAGATTAAAGGCATTGAATTTGCATACCCTGTCCCGGCAGCATCTAAAGGGGGGGACACACGTGCACAGGCACTTGGGTGAAATAAACAGGAAGACGGCCGTGACATTGTAGAACCCCAGGAGGAGGGGTGTCACCAGAAGTAATTAAGATAGGGAAATTATATAATCAGAACTCATCGCAGGAGAAAATTAAGGGTTGGAAATGGTGGCCTGCGTGTCCATCCCAGTCAGTACCCGAACCAGGGACATCCCAAGGGCTTTGACCGTGCTGATTGTGTAGCCACTTATGAACAGGAAACCCTAGGGACAGGCCCAGATGCCTGAGCCTTCATATGTAAAGTGACTTTTTCCTTTTGTTTTGAGTTTCCGACAGATGTGTCCAGGAAAGTGCTCAGCCTAACAGCTCTGCATGTTGACAGCCCACTGGCACACAGAAAGACAAGAGAGCTCAGATCAATTGCGCCTATGCTGGAGCATGTAATGGGACAGAAATTTTAATAATGTCGAGCAGCTAGTATTCAGAGATGCTCACTCTGCACCAGATGCCGGGATAGGCAATTTACGGATGTTACGTGACTAAATTGCCGGATGGAACGGGAACGGTCCTGGTCACATTTTACAGATGAGGAAAATCAATCTCAGAGAGGTCATGTGCGCTGGCCCCTGTCACTCAGTGTGGTTCTGGTAGAGCTTGTGTTATCCTTTTGTTGCTAAGTTGTGTCCGACTCTTTGTGACCCCATGGACTGCAGCACCTCAGGCTTCCCTGCCCTTCACTACCTCCCAGAGTTTGTGTAAACTCATGTCCAGTGAGTTGGTGATGCTATCCAACCATCTCATCCACTGTCACTTCCTTCTCCTCCTGCCACCCATTTTCCCAGCATCGGGGTCTTTTCCAATGAGTTGGCTCTTCACATCAGGTGGCCAAAGTATTGGAGCTTCAGTTTCAGCATCAGTCCTTCCAGTGAATATTCAGGGTTGATTTCCTTTAGGATTGACTGGTTTGATCTTGCAGTCCAAGGGACTCTCAAGAGTCTTCTCCAGCACCACAGTTCAAAAGCATCGATTCCTCGACACTCAGCCTTGTTTTTTGGTCCAACTCTCACATAGGTACATGACAACAGGAATAACCATAGGTTTGACTATAAGGACTTTCGTCAGTAAAGTGATGTCTTTGCTTTTTAATACGCTGTCTAGGTTTCTCATAGCTTTCCTTCTAAGGAGCAGATGTCTTTTAATTTCATGGCTGTGGGGGTAGATCCAGAGACTTGCAAAATGACTCCAGAGTCCATACTTTGAAATAATATATCAGGTTATTAAATAGGTCATTGGAAAAATAAATAAACAGGTCATTGAGAAAATGATCACAAATGTGCCAGGGGAGAAACAGCTTCTCCAAGGGCCTGGGCCTTGAAGGACTTTGTTCTAGAATTCATAGCAGAGGAGGGGGTATAATATTCACAGTAAAAGAAACTGGAATGGAGTGGGGCCCTTGCAAATTGTTATGTGGCATCATTGAGTAAGGAGTGGCACTGGTGATGTTAATAGTAAGAGCAGTGTTCCTAGTAACCAGCTGAATTCCTTGGGTATTCACTGGGTACCATGAATAGAACGATTGAAGGCAAATGGGGAAGGAGGCGGCAGAGGATGAGATGGTTGAATGGCATCACTGACTCAATGGACATGAATTGGAGCAAACTCTGGGAGATAGTGAAGGAGAGGGAAGCCTGGCATGCTGCAGCCCATGGGGTCGCAAAGAGTCAGACACGATGGAGTGACTGAACAATACCAGCAAACCATGAATAGTGTTGATGCTTCCTACAGGCTTCTTCTCACTGAATCTTCATAATAAGTGCCTGCGGGGCATGAAGACAACAGTGATTCAGTAATTTGCCTGAGATCTCACTGCTACTCTATGAACTAGTCTGAGAGTGAGCCCAGGCAATGTGACAAGCCATGCTGCTTCTTGCTTGACTTTAATGAAGAAAAAGTGAAAGGAAATTAGGTCATAATAGGTGGTGTAGAGGGACAGAAATGGATAAGCATTTATCATCATCCGAAACAGAAACACATTCTTTTCAGAGTGGCAAGTTATGATGCTTCTGAGTAGAAAAAAAAATATTACCTACCCATGCCAAGAAGTTCAAGTTTAGAATTAAAGGAATTGCCTCAAAGTTTTGATTTTGAGAGAAGCTGTCTTCAGCTAAACTCCCGAGTATTGACTAGTTCTTGGGAAAAGTCCCAGATGGCACACAGATCAGCGTGCCCATCCCGCAGACAGATGGAGGTGGTGTAATCTCAAAGTGAAAAATCTAAGGGAGATTTTAACAAGGTAATTTTTGTCTCCTTTTCTGCACAATGAATTTTACATCTATCTGGCTGTGACTTCATGGCCTTCTCCACTCCTTGTACTGGGTCCCTTCTCTTAAGGGATGTTTAAGCATCTGTCCATCAAATTACTATTCACTGGGAAGTTTTCAGAACCTTGGAGAGCGAGTTTTGCATACTAAGGAGGCATGTCCTAGATACTTCAAGAAGCATTTTGTATACATTATTTCGTTTAATCTATCCTTGCAATCTACATCTTATGTAGGTACTAGTTCCCTTAGCTCATAGGTAGGGCAGTCCACATGTCAAGAGAGTAAGGGCTTCCCTGAAGGTCCAGTGATTGAGACTGTGCTTCCGTGGTGGCAGGTGTGGGTTCAGTCCCTGGTCAAGGAACTATCCTACATGCCACGTGGTATGGCCAATAAATGAATAAACTTTAGGACTTCCCTGGTGTCTCAGTGGTAAAGAATTCACCTGCCAGTGCAGGGCACACAGGTTCGCTCCCTTATCTGGGAATATCCCCCATGCTGTAACTAAGCCCATGCATGACATCTATTAAACCTGTGCTCTTGAGCGCGGGAGTCACATCAACGGAGCCCACGTGCTGTGACTACTGAAGCTCTGGCGCCCTGGGCTCCACAACAAGAGAAGCCACTGCAGTGAGAAGCCCTCACACTGCAAGGAAGAGTAGCCTCTGATCACTGTAACTAAAGAAAAGCCCATGTATACAGCAACGAAGACCCAGCACAGCCAAAAGCAATAAATAAACAAATTAACATTTCAAAACAGAGATTGAGATGTTGTATACATTGTCACGGGTGTCCGTTGTGGCTCAGCTGGTAAAGAACCTGCCTGCAGTGTGGGAGACCTGGATTCGATCCTTGGATTGGGACAATCCCCTGGAGAAGGGAAAGGCCACCCACTCCAGTATTCTGGCCTGGAGAATCCCATGGACTGTTTATAGTGTTGCAAAGTGACTAAGCAAGGATTTGATTCTGCATCTAGCAGATATTAAAATCCTCACTTTTACTTGTTTTATACTGCAGAGAATAGGTTCAATTTTATGTATATTCAGGTTTATCCCATTTCTTCTCAAGCAAACTTTGTGGTTGAAATGGAAACATCAACATTTATTTTCTTGGTTTGGTTGGACTGGCCAAACTTCAGAGAGTATATATAGGAATCACCCAGCATCAAGTGAAAAATGAACACCCCCTCCAAAAGTTGGGGGGTTTTTATAGCAGGAAGGGTGTGGTGTCTACCTTCGTAGATTTTGTGCTGGTTCATCCACATGTGTCTACGTGCCAGGAGTCAAAAGATAACAGTGATTTAGGCTGACATATTGTCGAAGGCTCTACAAGGGACACACACATACACGCACATTCTTTTTCTTTCTCTATTGTCCTCTAATGAGAAGTTGCCTGTCTCTGGGAAGGCCTCTGTAGTTTGACAGTGAGTGGCAGATATGGCCAAATTACCTGCGATGGCATTTTAAATTGATTGCCTAACTTCCGGCTGGTCTGATGTGAGACCAGCTTTGTTCCTGAAGCTGTTCTTATTTGGAGGGAAAGAGAGAGGGGAGGCTTTCCAAGGACATGACTACAATGCAGAAAAGCAGTTCTTTGTGTTGGTCCTCGTGGGGGTGTGGATGGTGCTGGAAGAGCTGGAGGCAGAGAGCTTTTCCTGTGCTTGTTTTGAATGTCATTCTCTGAAGAGCATTGGCTATTAATTAGATTCACGCGCCATCTAGGCCATGGGTGCTCAAATGGAGGATGGTAATCATTTCACCCCATTATTCATATTATCTACTTAGCAGCTAGAAAAATATAATTCCTCTTTGCAGTTTTATCCCCGTTCATTCTTTGGCTTCACTAATGGCACTGAAATTAACTAGTTCGATCAATCTCTTTGCCTACACTGTCAGGGCAGCTCCGGGGTTCGTTCAGAAATCAATTTTCACCCAGTTTACACCTGTACCTAAAGCAAACCCAACCATGCTTGCTGGTGAGCTGCCAAAATTTGGAAGAATCCCCATACTTAGGCCCTAACTTACACTATCCTGCCTAAGTGAATCATCACATTCGGAACCAGCGCTGGAGATGCTGGCTTGAGTAACTACAGACTTACAGCAGATGTTTTTATTCATTGAATGCCATTTCCCACCTGTATGCCTGAGGAAGAAACTACCACAGCAGTGTTTTATAGCTTTTAATACGGTGTGAGTGTTTTCCTTGAGTCAGGACAAGTCAGGCGTGATTCCAAAAGTGGGGGAAGGACCTTGGTATCTTTCATGCCACCTTGTAAACTGAACAATATTCAATCATGAAGCAGAATGCCCCAGACCTTGGAGGCTCTGGCAGAAACCGAGATTGTTTCTCCCCCGCCCTCATCAGTCACTGGTCTTTGGTCAAATGACATTCCTGCTGGGTTGTCTTAGAGTTATTGGGACCCTGTTCACATCATTGCACGAAGAAAATATGGTTCTTCTTCTTTATTTATTTTTATTGAAGGATAATTGCTTTACAGAATTTTGTTGTTTTCTGTCAAACCTCAACATGAAACAGCCATAGGTATACATATGTCCCCTCCCTTTTGAACCTCCCTCCCATCTCCCTCCCCATCCCATCCCTCTAGGTCCTTCTTATTAAAGGCTTATTAACTGCAGTTTGGGAAATGAGGTGAAAACAAATACACTTTCAAGTGGCGAGCATGTTTGTCATTCCCTTACCTGACACATAGGGCATGCGGGAATTTGCTGAACCAACAGTTTAAAAGAAGCATTCAAAATCAGTGGGATCATGCTGAGAAAGGCATAGATAGAAACTTCAGAAATTCGGATTTTTACCCTTGTAGTTTTTTTTTTTTTCCCAGTAGTTACTATAGGGAATGAAGAGAAAGGAACATTAAAAATAATGGTCAAAAATATTAAGGGGTCTGTCACAGTAGTACTGGGATGCGGTGGGGGGGGGGGCAGAGCCTGTTATGTTACAAATTTGGAATTCCAAATACTAAATATAACTCCCTAAGTAGGAAGTTCTGCATAAGCCACCATGACAAAGGCATTTTATTAGAAATATGGAAAGAACCAAGGAGTGGAAAGTTTGACCACTTCTGAAAGTGTGAAATTGGAGGGCATAGGAGCTGAATTTCCTAAAGAAAATCAACCCTGAATATTCACTAGAAGGACTGATGTTGAAGCTGAACCGCCATACTTTAGCCATCCAAATGCAAAGAGCCAACTCATTGGAAAAGACCCTGATGCTGGCAGAGAGAGAGGGCAGGAAGAAAAGGGGGTGGCAGAGGATGAGATGGTTGGATGGCATCACCGACTCAATGGACATAGTTTGAGCAAACTGCAGGAGACAGTGAAGGACAAGGAAGCCTGGTGTGCTGCAGACCATGGGGGCGCAAAGAGCAGGACATGACTTAGCGACTGAACGTCGGCCAAGGAAGGAGAAAAGGGTCTCTCAACAACATCCAAGAAGGCTCTGATTCTGGGTAGCTTCCACACCTCCTCTCTCCTCTTTGTGAAAACTCTGGTTCTCTTGGAGACAGCAGATTCTACTGAGAAGCACCTTATTTACACGGGTGTAAGTGTAACCCAAGGAGGAAAGCAACAGTAAATCATTAGTCATGGAGTTAGGTACATGGAGGCTTCTTGTCTGAAAGTGGGACAACTCGTAGTTGGCAAAGCATTATTTATTTCAAACCATTATTACTGCTCAAGGCAGGTGAATGTGTTGAATCAAAATATTAATTACACACCCCCTTGCCACCCATAATAAATGGTAATGTATGGCCTTCCTTCCTGGGGAAATGCTGAAGTAGGTTCTGAAGCAATGCTCCGAATAATTCATGAGAACTGGAGTCTCAGCCTGGCATCAATGCTCTGACATCCATGTCTAACCCCCACCACCTTTTTTCTCTCTTCTCTAAAGGGTTCTGAATGCCGAGTCTCCTTATGCCTTCAAATGAGTCATTAAAGACACATTCTCACTGACAGTGACTCAGAGAAAGTCCCCAAGTCTTGACTCGGATGTGGGAGAATCTTTGAGATGTCTGACCTTGGTGTGAATCCAAGCTCAGTGATGACCTCCCTTCTTTCTGGTTTGTCTTGGATGAGTTTCTTCATCTCCATGCTTCCTTTTCTCCTTCATCAGTTGATGAGCTTGCACTTGCTTTTCCTGATAACTGGAGGAATTAGACATATTTACTCCCCTTAGGATGTGGTAGTTTCAGGGTTAACATTGTAACAGATGATGAAATCACAGTCATGAGTAATGTAAGGGTATGTTTTGTGAGTTCTCAAAGTTAGGTTATCATATTCTGTTAAAAAATATTTGTTAATTTATTTTTGGCTGCGCTGAGTCTTTGTTGCTGCCTGTGGACTTCTCTCTAATTTCAGGGAGTGAGGGCTGCTCTCTAGTTGAGGTGCTCAGGCTTCTCACTGAAGTTGCTTCTCTTGTTGCAGAGCATGGGTTCTAGGTGCTTGGGCTTCAGTAGTTACAGCATGTGGGCTTAGTTGCCCCGCCGTGTGGGGAATCTTCCCAGACCAGGAATCAAACGCGTGTCTCCTAAACTGGCAGGCAGGTTCTTTACTACTGGACTGCCAGGGAATTCCAGCACTCATATTCTAAATCAGTGATCTCTGACTTACTGATGGCCCTGCCTGGACTCTGGGCTGATGCCTCTTGTACTGTTGGTAATTTCCATGTAGGGTCTTCTGTTAACTCACTGGACCCAAGAGTCATCTGAGGCTACTGCACAGAGGGAACTGTGGCTCCTCGGACACTGCACAGGCTCCCCTGAGTAGTAGCAACTTCCTCTCCAGACACAATGTCTTGGGTGACAGATATCCCCAGTGCATCCCATTCAATAGCCTTTGATATGAGAAGACTGGACTTGGGGGCAGTTGATACCCCAAATAATGGTGCATATTTCTTGCTTCCATCTCTGCATCCCTGCCCTAGACTTCACAGTCTGTGGGGGCAAGGATGTGTCTTCATGGCATTTCCACTCAAGGCAATATCTTCTCCACACCTTGGATGGTGCCTGGCACAGACTTGACAGGCAGGAGATAACTTGAATGAATGAATTAATGAAGTATGTACCAATTGGAGAACTCGATCAAAGAGCCCAAACCCAAATGCCTACAGAAATCTGTACATTTTGAGTGGGACTGGATCTGAAATGCTGAGGGAACAGTGAAGCCCGTGCCAGTCTCACCACCCCACCCAAGGGTGTGTAAAGTCATCTGCTCCCTACTGGTGGCACCTTGAGAAAATGCATTTGCATGCAGAGTGAGTCTCCAAGAGTGAACTCAGTTCACTTTATTATTCTCAAGTTGAAACGGAGGGTTAAGGGAACAAAGTGACTAATCCATATTTAAAATGGCCATCGAATGCCGCCCGAAATAGTCATGGTGTTACTTGCTCTATCTCATCCATCTGTTCAGACTCAAAATTATGCTGGCTGTATTTTCAGAAGAAAACAAACATGTTAACAGTCCTGGTATTATAATTGGTATATGCCAATATGGTGCCCATTAAATTCGCCAACGGGTGTGTTTTGAGTGCCTACTGTGTGTCAGACCCGGTCCTGAGCATTTCGATCGCAGTACGAAATACTACTCCATTCACAAGGGCCTCCCTTGTAGCTCAGTCAGTAAGGAATCTGCCTGCAGTGCAGAAGACCTGAGTTCGATTCCTGGGTCAGGAAGATCCCCTGGAGAAGGAAATGGCAACCCACTCCAGGATTCTTACCTGGAGAATCCCATGGACAGAGGAGCCTGGAGGTCACAAGGGTTAGACATGACTTAGTGACTAAACCAACACCTCCAGTGCATTCACAGCATCAGGGGTTTCCTGCAGCATCATTCTCACCACTGCCAGTGCAGCGCAGTGCCTTCCTTCCTTCCTGGTATCTAGTTGGGCTTTAAGAAACATCTGCTCTGTGAGTAAACATTTAATAGGAGGGAGGAAATGAAGATCTTTGCAGATTGCTAGCTTGAAGTATCTGTATATGTGCATACATGCAGACACGCACAGAGGAACACATACGTGTGTAACATATAACACAGCACGTCCAAACTTTTCTCCCTCTCTCATATCTGAATGTCTAACATTAGCACATTTACCTCAATGTTAGAGAAACTTAAAGTTATCACACTATTATTCCTGAAGTTGAAACATCTATGGGAAATATTGGTAAAAACATACATTCTTCTGATGAGATATGTAATTCAACTGAGACCCATTTCCCTTTCCTATGACATATTAAGCTTCAATTTCTTGGTAAAAATAGGCAGTGTTAGGTATCAGTGTGTTTGGTGTGCTCTTAAGTTTTTGTGTCTACAAACAGACGTTCAGAAGGCATTTGAGCCATCCGTCCACTTCCTGACTCAGTGTAGCTCTTAGTCGTGTGTGGTACCCAGGGGAAGTAGGCATGCTCTGGTTCATTGTACAAATAGGAAGATTATTTCCCCTTAAAATTTCATCTCCAAGCTGTTGAAATTTATGGAGAAAATATTTGTGGTCAACAGTGCTTATCAGAATGATATAAAAAGTTATTTATAGCAGTGTTTCTCAAGCTGTTTTGTGCATAGGCATCACCCAGGAGATCTTGTTAAAATGCATTTTCTGGGACTCCCCTGGTGGTCCAATGGCTAAGATTCTGTGCTCCCAATGCAGGGGGCCCAGGTTCAATCCCTGATCAGGGAACTAAGATCCCACATGCTACAACTAAATGTTCACATGCACCTAAAAGCCAGTACAGTCAAATAAATTTTAGAAAATATATTAAAAAATAAAAAACAGCACTCAAAAAAAGAAAATGCAGGTTCTGATTCAGTAGATGTAGGCTGGGGCTCCCCTGGTGGCTCAGTGGTAAAGAATCTGCCTGTAATGCAAGAGAGGTGGGTTCAATCCCTGGGTGGGGAAGATCCCCTGGAGAAGAAAATGGCAACTCACTCCAGTATTCTTGCCTGGGAAATGCCTTGGACAGAAGAGCCTGGTGGGATTGCAAGAGAGTCAGACACGAATTAAGCGACTAACCAATCACAACAAGATGCGGTTTACAGCCTGAGATTCAGCCTTTTTAAATGAACCCCCCTTGATAGGATGGGGAGTTCTTTAGATCACAGACCACTCTGAGCAGCAAGGACTTTGAACCTGTGGGTACCACCCCATATACTTATTACTATGCATCTGTTATTTCATCCCAACTTACATGAATATCCTAGTGTGGGTACCATGATGGTTTTTATTATTTCTAGGTTGAGAAAAATGAAAGTGAATTAAGGTGCACTTTCAAGAGAAAGCAAAGCTGGGATTTGAGTCTGGGCTTCAGGCTTATGCTATTAGTAAGACTGTCTACTGCCTGCCTTTACTGGTTCGGTAGCTGAAGCCAGGACTTAGCTCTGTAATCATATATGAGAAGAACATCTTGACATGCCTGTCTGCTGGGTTGAGTGTTGGAACCTGGTTTTCCCCGGTGGGGATGGGTTAGTTGGGATCCTGGAGCTTTGAGGTCTTGTGGAGCTGTCAGTAATTCTTGGATCTTCATTTTGAAGGTAATGCTCCTCATTAATACTCTGTCACTCTGGGAGGGTACAGAGCTATTTCCTTTAGCTCCCAGGAGTGTGAGAAAGGTTAAATAACAGTTACATGTGGGTTCCAACTTTGCTGACAGCAGTCTCTATAGTCAAAGCTATGGTTTTCTCAGTAGTCATGCACGTACGTGAGAGTTGAACCATAAAGAAGGCTGAGCACTGAAGAATTGATGCTTTTGGACTGTGGTGCTAGAGAAGACTCTTGAGAGTCCCTTGGACTGCAAGGAGATCAGTCCAATCTCCAGTCAATCCTAAAGGAAATCGACCCTGAATATTCATTAAGAGGACTGATGCTGAAGCTGAAGCTCCAATACTTTGGCCAGCTGATGTGAAGAACCAACTCATTAAAAAAGTCCTTGATTCTGGGAAAGATTGAAGGCAGGAGGAGAAGGGGATGACAGAGGATGAGATGGTTGGATGGCATTACTGACTCAATGGACATGAGTCTTGGGAGATGGTGAAGGACAGGGAAGCCTGGCATGCTGCAGGCCATGAGGTCACAAAGAGTCAGACATGACTGAATAACTGAACAACAACCTGACTTTGAACAGAATGAGCTTTTATGATTTTTTTTTTCCCTACCAGTGGTGCCCTTTGTTTGTGCTCAAGTTACAGAATGTCTTTGTGTGTGTGTGTGGGGGGGGGGCGGTTATATTTTTAGATTAACAAAAAATCTGTTTAGAAATGTGGATGAACTTTCCTTCAAATCACACCATTGAACAGTCTTTGCAGATGTTCATGCCCCAGCTTTCATTTCATTGATTCGGTGGGAAGAGTGGAAAGACACTGATGGAGGGGGACTTTCCTGGTGGTCCAGTGGCTAAGATGCTGCATTCCCTATTCAGGTGTCCTGGTTTCAATCCCTGGTCAGGGAACTAGATCCCGCATGCCTCAACCACGTGTCCCACGTGCTGCAGCACAGATGGAAGACCCCACCTGCTGCACTGAAGACCCCGCACAGCCAAAGAATTAAAAGATCAGTGGAAGAAGCTGACTTTCTACCTCTAGATGGTTCTACAAAGAATAAAACCCCAATAGGAAGTGTAACCAATAAGAAGTGAGAAAGTCACTCATTCACTTATTCACCAATAGGAAGTCACTCACTTCCTCACCAATAGGAAGTGAGGAAGTCACTCATTAGCTAATAGAAAGTGGGGAAGTCACTCATTCCCCAATAGAAATTGGGGAAGTCACTCATTTATCAATAGGAAGTGAGGAAGTCACTCATTAGCCAATAGAAAGTGGGGAAGTCACTCATTAGCCAATAGGAAGTGAGGAAGTCACTTAGATGTTACTTGGTACACACCAACCAGCTCCCACTTTAATCACAGCAGTAAGAAGAAGGGAAACTTGCAGGAGCCTGCCAGTGCTTATCTTATGGAACTATATCTGTTCATTGGAAATTGCTTGAATGCTGCTTTCTTATGCCAGGTTGACTAGCTTTCCATTTCATATCATGTCCAGCATCTGTCTTGTCCACAAACGATACTAATTTTGAATCAAAGTATAGCTAGCTGCCATATAAGAAGACGCAATGAATAAGAATTATAAAATGGAAAGGTAGAGCTAGATGCATCCTGCGCAAAAAAAATGCCTTCCAGGCAATTTGAAGGAACAAAATAATGCAAATGTCTTCTGAATGTAGTAAGGACTTGAGGCCATTTGTAAGAAGAGCAAATTGAATGAGTAATATAAAGAATCAGCCCACAATGAGAGAATAATGATTTCATGAAGCAGTGTAGAAAGAGAAAGGAGGATGGGGAAATCTGAATACCTTTGATAGTTGAGAATGAAATGGAAATATAACAGCTTAACGAGGGGAACAGAGAGAAGAGGCAATAGGATTATAAGAGAGGGACGAGGCTTTTAAGCAAAATGAGGGAAAGAGTATAGAAATGTGGGAAATTGTGGCTACAGCATTTTTAGACAAAGCAAAAGGATTACATTTTCGAAACTACCTTGTCATGAATTCTGCCACTTTGCTTGAAAGTTATAATTAGTCACGTGTGATAAGCAGCTTGGATTGTCATGATAAACAGCAGTAATTTCATTCAGTATGACTAGTGTGTGGATGCGGAAAGCAGAGGAGAGTAGCACTAGAACAGTGTTCCTATCGTGGCCCCGACACATTTAACACATATGGGGGACAAAAGGCTTTTGTACCACTTAGGTGCTCAATTAATACTGAAGGTGTCTGTGGTGGTGCAGGATTGCTTTTATTATTACATGAAATGTACAATTACA
Organism: Redunca redunca; assembly: GCA_006410935.1. Taxonomy (NCBI): domain Eukaryota; kingdom Metazoa; phylum Chordata; class Mammalia; order Artiodactyla; family Bovidae; genus Redunca; species Redunca redunca. The sequence goes on along the minus strand of SJYQ01000330.1, from coordinate 1,837,112 downwards.
AATAGTGAAATGTATAATTACAAATAAATGGTATGATCCTCTCCACACTAGACACTATATGCTTCATCTAGAGGAGATTCTGAAAGTCATGCCTTCTCTTGCCAGGATGAGACCACAGGACATGGTGGAAGCACCAGACATGCAATTTATTTTTCCTCTTCCCAGTCTCTCTCTTACTCACTTTTTTTCCTCTCTTGCTGCTGCTGCTGCTAAGTCGCTTCAGTCGTGTCCGACTCTGTGCGACCCCATAGATGGCAGCCCACCAGGCTCCCCCGTCCCTGGGATTCTCCAGGCAAGAACACTGGAGTGGGTTGCCATTTCCTTCTCCAGTGCATGAAAGTGAAAAGTGAAAATGAAATCGCTCAGTCCTGTCTGACTCTTAGCAACCTCATGGACTGAAACCTACCAGGCTCCTCCATCCATGGGATTTTTCCAGGCAAGAGTACTGGAGTGGGGTGCCATTGCATTCTAGGATCTGCCAAAACTATAGACTTCTTATTGGAGTGTATGTGTGTGTGTGTGTGTGTGTGTGTGTATGTGTGAGCATGCACTTTCAGTTCAGATCTAAACTGTTTAAGATAAAAGAATGTCTTTTCCTATATGGCTACTCTCAGTGAATCCTGGTATACCTTAAACTCTGACATTAAAGTAAGGAAGGTGTGGCTAATAAAATATTTTTCCCACAAAGTATCACATACAACAAGTAGGAATCACTCCAGTGGCTTCTCAGGGGAAGAAACAGTTTCAAAAAAATATTTTAAAGGAAATCTAAGTATATGTGAATTTTTTTTTTTTTTTGGTGGGAGGTAGCTTGGAGAATTTACCAAGACATTAAAATCATTCCATAATCCATTGTCAAACAGAGATACTCAAACATTAAAACCAACCCATTCATATCCATGTTTCTTGGCTTTAAGCCCTGCTTTGTCTTGTGGAGTTTTAGATTAATGTCTTAAAGAAACTGATGAAATGATGGGAAAGGGTGCCTCTTCTTCCCCATGTGTTTCAGCCTGGGGAATTCCTCTGCTCAAACTGATTTTTGCTCCTTCCACATGAGTGATCTTATTGGCACATTGTCAAAAAGTCCCTGAACTGTCCATGTCTGACTTCACACATCCCTGTTAACAGCTTTGCTGTTCTCCAGATGTGGTTAGGAAGAGACTTGCCTAAAAGAAAGAGTTAACTAAACCCCAGCCTGGGAGCCACATCCTTGAACATTCCAGTTCTCTACTTCTTAAAAAACACAGATCAAAAAAAATATATTCTAGACTGACATTCAAAGTCTTTTTTGATGTGGCTCCAGCCTGTTTCAACCCATTGTCCACTACTCACAGTGACATGCTGAAGGTTACGATATGGTTGACTTCGGACTCCTGCAGTTCCCTTCTTCCCTGACTCTATCTATGCTCTTTCCCCGAAGTGGAGTATGTCCACTCCTCAGGTCTAAATCATACCTGCCCTGCATAGTCCAGCTCAAATAATAATGATTAATATGCTTTATGTATCCAGGAGGTATTGGAGCTGGAATTTAGACCCAGGCATTCTGGCTTTAAAGTCTACATTCTTATGAATAGTTCTACAGCAGTTGTTGTTCAGTCACTAAGTCATGTCGAACTCTGCAACTCCATGGACTACAGCACACCAGGCTTCCCTGTCCTTCACTGTCTCCCAGAGTTTGCTCAGACTAATATCCATGGAGTCGGTGATGGCATCCAACCATCTCATCTGCTGTCACCCCCTTCTCCTTTTGCCTTCAATCTTTCCCAGCATCAGGATCTTTTCCAATGAGTTGCATTGGAAATGCATTCTTTGCATTAGGTGGCTAAAGTATTGGAGCATTAGCATCAGTCCTTCCAGTGAATATTCAGGGTTGATTTCCTTTAGGATTGACTGGTTTGATCTCTTTAAAGGTGAAGGGACTCTCAAGAGTCTTCTCTAGGATCACGTTTCAAAAGCATCAATTGTTAGGCAGTCAGACTTCTTTATTCCAACTCTCACATCCATACATGACTACTGGAAAAGCCATAGCTTTGACTATATGGATCTTTGTTGGCAAAGTGATGTCTCTGCTTTTTAATACGCTGTCTAGGTTTGTCATAGCTTTTCTTCCAAGAAACAAGCATCTTGATACCCTCTCAAAACTTCCATCTCCTGAGAAACTGTGCTGATCCTCCCCAGCAAGATTTAAGATCCCTCTCTCTGGAGTGTCCTTACGGCTGTGTCTGGGCTCATCATTTTCTGCTTTAGGTATGTGTTGACCTTTGATAAGCTCTCAAGACACAAAGTGGAATAATTTTCTCCCTTCAAGAAGCTCTTTGTCTAAGTTTGGACAGAGACAAGCAATAAATATCTATGAGATAAACCAGTCTATGATAACTTAGATATGCTGTTAGTAGGGGCATGTGAATAGAGGATCGTAGAAATCCAAGGGTAAATGGGCTAGTTTAGCCTTCGTGGACTGGGGAGAGTTAATTCCAGCTCCTCTTGGGAAATGATATTAGAATTGGACCATGAAGCATGGGTGTGGTTTTCCTCTGCAGAGGATCAAGGAATGGGATGCCAGCCAAAGGAATGAGGATAAGCACAACCTCAGACACCAGAGGGAAAAAGACATATGGGGCAGGTCCCCGGAAATGTGGCATCTGGGTGGTAGTGAACAGCATCAGATGGCCAAGAGACGTGAAGTCTAGAACTGTTGGGACAGGTCAGTTTGTTCTGTAGCCCTGATACTGAGCAGTTTCCAGCATTCTGCAGGCTTCGGGAAGCCACTGCGGGTCATATGTGCGAGCCAGTGATGTGGTCATCAAAAACTTTGGTTTCAAAGCTCAGTGTGTTGGTTGAGATCTGCCCACCCCTTTGAAAGATTTCTGCAATTATGAGAACGAAAAGGGAAAAGCCACTTTACTCACTCAGAATGTCGTCAGAGAGTCAACCTTTATTCTTCTTTTAAAATTTTATTGGGGTATAGTTTCTTTATAGTGTCATGTTAGTTTCTAACATACAGCAAGGTGAATCAGTGATACATATACATATGTCCCCTCTTTTTTCGATTTCCTTCCCATCTAGGTCACCGCAGAGCCCTGAGTAGGGTTCCCTGTACTTTGTAGCAGGTTCTCGTTGGTTTTCTATTTTATGCCTAGTACTGTATATATGTGAATCCCTATCTCCCAATCCCAACACCTCCCCCCAACAAATACATCTATACATTTGTTCTCTGGGTCTCTGTTTGGCAAATGAGATAATCTATGTACCATTTTCCTAGATGCCACATATATGCCTTAATATATGATATTTGTTTTCCTCTTTCTGACTTACTACACTCTGTATGACAGACTCTAGGTCCATCCACCTCTCTACAAATGTTCCAGTTTCTCTGCTTTCATGGCTAAGTAGTATTCCATTGCATATATGTACCACCTCTTCTTTATCCATTCATCTGTCAATGGACATTTAGATTGCCTCCATCAAATTTTATTCTCTTCTGGTAGCCAATACACCTGCATGTGTTTGTGCCATCTCAAAATTCCAGGGGTAGAGCGGGGAGTTGGGCAAAGGGAAGAATTGCATGGATGTTTATCCTAAGAGTAAAAAGCATTTCAGTGAATAAAATGAAGATAGAGTGTTTACCTTACACTCTAAATAGATGAACCAGACATCAGGTACCCAAATGCCTACAGAGGGTCAAACAGGTAACATATATGACTGACATGACTCGAGACAGTTGAGATGGATAGGGGCTGGGGAGAGCCCACACCTTTTCTAAAGGAAGCATCAGCTACTCAGCTCATGAGATTCTTGCTGTGCAAAATATGGTCTCACTGCAGTTGGATATTTTGGTTTATCAGGAAGAGTCAGAATTAGATATTTAATATTGGTTTTTCAGCATCAGCAAGTTTTTCATGAATTATTTTAGATGGTGAATGGTTGAAACATTGTGTACACATGGGCCACTTAGATCCATTGACTTCCTTCTGTCTAAGCAGGCTTAGTTCAGAACTTCTATCAAACGGGGAACAGTAGATATGAATGTGCCCTCTTATAGAATAACTCTCACCCATCAGCAGTGATTGAGCGCCTACGTCATGCTCAGCCCTGTATGAGATTCTCCAAGAGGCTATCAAATTAGCTAGATAGTGTAGAGTCTTCTTAGGTTAATGCACGTGGGGAAATTGTTTTGGCAGTTGGCACGTAAGTACTAGATTGTCCTTCTGCATGTCTCTCTGTGATGATGTGTAATTCCAGAAATGTTCCTCTTGTTTTGAGTCCCTGGTGGGAAAAATAATGAACATAAATACGATGAATTTAAACAGAACGATGAGCTATTGTACTGTGTTTTTAAGTCACTCCGTATTGTTTAAGGAGACAAAGGGATAAGCACTATACATCTTTGTTTAGTTATTTTGTTTCTTCTAAGCCCCACTAGCCCCACCACCATCAGATTGCTGGATTCCACTGGGGATTCTGATGCTGGTTCTCCCTCACTTGTTTTCACTGTGACTCTGCTTTCCAGCCCCTCTCCCTCGCCCCCGACCTCTCTCCCTCCCTCCCTTTCAGTTCCATTTGTGGCAGAAAGCTCTTAAGTGAGTCTTTACACTGGAGGTTTGTATGCTCAGCCCATCAGTCTGTGTGCTATTACCAAGTTTTATCCTCTGAGTACATAGCCCGCAGTTGGGTTTGAATATTAAGTGTCAAACTCCAGCGCACTGGTGAGAGATTTGCAGCGGCCAGCAAGTCCCTCCCAAATCCCTAAAAGCTGCTGGGCACTCTCCTCACTGATAAGCGGGCTCATTTCACACATGTCAGATTACCGGGGTGAAGCTGCTGATACCCTACACGATGCTGGTGGGACCATCCGGCCTCCTTCCTGAGATGAGGAGGGGACGGGGGACCCCCGCTCAGGAGGAAAGCGTGTAGAGCCGGCCGCTCACAAATGTGAAGGTTACTTCCCAGAGCCCTGGGAGCGTTTTGTCAGTTTTGTTTGCACAGAGATAGGGCGTGAAGGATTATGATCCTTGGCACTGATAATGTCCCCTGGGCCACAAGTTAATCCAGCAGGACACCAGATATAACATAACCATTTTCTTTGCACATTTCTATGTGGTTATTGTGGAGGGCGGGAAAGGAATGAAAAGGCTTAGCTTGGGAGATAGGCATCAAACAGCATCTCTCCCTCTTCTGCAGAGAAAGCAGAGCCCTGGGTCCGCATGCATTGAGTCATGGCAACAGTCATTCTTTGCACATTTATTGAGTGCCCGCTGTGTGCTGGGCACCTTGCAAGATGCTGTGGGCATGGAGGTGAAGCTTCCACTTGACTTCACAGAGATCCCCTCCATGGCTCTAGACGTTCGTCCACTCATCCCTGCTCATCAGTCACTGGTTGTCAGCTTGGTGCCAAGTTCAGTGCTAGATACTCAAATAAGAAAGAGGACAGGACTTCCCGGGGTGGGTGCGGGAGGCTAGTGGTAAAGAACCTACCTACCAATCCAGGAGACTAAGAGACGTGGGTCCGACCCCTGGGTCAGGAAGATCCCCTGGAGGAGGGCATGGCAACCCACTCCAGTGTTCTTGCCTGGAACATCTCATGGACAGAGGAGCCTGCCGGGCTATGGTCCACGGGGTCACAAAGAGTCGGATGTGCCTAAAGTGACCTAGCACTCATGCACGACACTTGTGTAAATTTGTCTAAACTCAAAAAGGGCAAAAGTTTGATTCTGGAAGCAGAATAGTAGGTTTATCACTAAAAACCTGGGTGGCCATTTTCTTCAAATCCTCATAGTGCTTATCTAGAAAATGGATATTAAAGCAGTTACTGCCTCATAGTTCAATATGACGATCAGAGGAGGCAATAATTTTTTGAATTTTTAAATTTTGTATTGGGGTATAGCAGATTAACAATGTTGAGACAGTTTCAGGTGGACAGCAGAGTGTCTCAGCCATACATACTCATGTATCCATTCTCCCCCAAACTCCCCTCCCACCCAGGCTGCCACATAGCATTGAGCAGAATTCCCTGTGCTATACAGTAGGTCTTTGTTAGTTATCCATTTTAAATATAGCAGTGTGTACATGACCATCCCAAACTCCCCATCCATCCCGTCCCCACAACCTTCCCCACTGTTAACCATAAGTTTGTTCTCTAAGTCTGTGAGGCTGTTTGTGTTTTGTAAATAAATTCACATGTCTCATTTCTTTTTAGATTCAGCATATATGGGTCATCATGCCATATTTCTCTCTGTCTGACTTACTTCATTCAGTATGGATGGATGGAGAGTCTCTGGGTCTGTCCACGTTGCTGTGAATGACATTATTTCATTCGTTTTAATGGCTCAGTAATACTTCATTGTATGTATGGACCACATTTTCTTTATCCATTCCAGAGGAGCCAGTATTTTGACAATGTTTAGCACACTGAACAGTAACTGTTAGCTATCAGAGCTCCTTAAATGGACTGCCTAGAAAGTTGAAAGAGGAAGCCGCTCAGTTGTGTCCGACTCTTTGTGACCCCATGGATTATACAGTCCATGGAATTCTCCAGGCCAGAATACTGGAGTGGGTAGCTGTTCCCTTCTGCAGGGCATCTTTCTAATCCAGGGATCAAACCCAGGTCTCCCTCATTGCAGATTCTTTATCAGCTGAGCCACCAGGGAAGCCCAAGAATACTGGAGTGGGTAGCCTATCCCTCCTCCAGCAGATCTTCCCGACCCAGGAATTGAACTGGGGTCGCCTGCATTGCAGGCAGACTCTTGACCAACTGGGCTATGAGGGAAGCCAATAACTGCCCAGAAGGAGATGACAAATGGGTGACCGCTGATACATCACAGTGTGGACACCTGCAGATCTGCTGTCAAATGGTGGCTTGCATCCCAGCATCACCACTTCCTGTTGACCTTCCCATTGTGGTGACCTTGGGCGTGTTACAAACTTCTCTGAACTGTGGATTCCTCATCTGTAACATGAGAAGGCTACTGATGTGCAAGAGCTCAGTTCTCCTGTGCAGTGTGCGCAACATAAGCCATCACCTATTACCCTTTTCCACCACTAACAGAGCTCAGAGTAACTCTCAGGGCGACCCACAAGCCTCCCATCATTATACACCACAGGTAAACAACAGATCCCTAATGAGGTAGAAGATAGAGATCAATTCAGGTGACAGATTTTCATTTTGCCCTTAGGTTTGCAGAATTATCGGGGTATGACAGCTGCTGGAGCTTGATGATTTTTTTTTTTTTCAAATCAAGTTCAAGGCGGCTGCAAAGTATCTGAACTTCACCTTTAGCTAAGTAGAGCCTGATGGGTTCAGTTAAGGTAGCACATGCATGTGATTCACCAAGACCTTTTGGTTTTTTCTTTTTTCCTGGGTTGGTAACAGTACTTACTAAAAAGTAAAGAGACCATTAGTACTAATGTACCAAGGAGGGTTCAAGATTGACAAGCCGTCTTAGGGGAGTGTTTCCCAGAGGTTAGCCCTTGGGAAGGAGACAGACTGTGGTGCTTTCCGGTGTCTGTCGGATGCAAACGCAGTCTGATGTTTGAATGTGTCCCACTGCCCTTTGGGTGTTTGTGGAAAATCTGGAATGACAGTCGGGTTTGGTTCCTGGGTAACTAGACAACCCTTACAAGGTAACTTGGAGCTTAAGACACTGAAGAGTGGCACTGGGTGGGCACACGATGGAGTTGGCAGTAGCAGGTGAAAGAGAGCACAGGGACCTTGACCCATTTCCTTGTTGTCTTGGTTCTCGTCTCTGGCACCACCACCCCCTTCCCCGAACTGTGTGCCCTGGTGAGGAGCCTTTACCCAGCCACAGTCTGATCTAGAAGCCTCTTGTGTGATGGCTTAGGAGGTGGGAGCTTCAAAAGGGAGGGTCACGCTGAAGACTAACATCACAAAGAGGAAAATGCCAGTGCCTGAAACCTTGACACCCTGGGGACTCATCTGAATGGGCTGATCCATTGTCTCTTTTTCCTTCTCGGTGTGTCTTTTTTTTTTAAGGCTATGGTAACCCAGGCTAATTATTGGGCTTCACTGACAGCTCAGTTGGTAAAGAATCCACCTGCAATGCAGGAGACCCCAGTTTGATTCCTGGGTCGGGAAGATTCGCTGGAGAAAGGATGGGCGATGCACTCCAGTCTCCTTGGGCTTCCCTTCTGGCTCAGCTAGTGAAGAATCTGCCTGCCATGGGGGAGATCTGGGTTCAATCCCTAGGTTGGGAAGATGCCCTGGAGAAGGGAAAAGCGACCCACTCCAGTATTCTGGCCTGGAGAATTCCATGGACTGGATAGTCCATGGGCTTGCAAAGATTCGGACACGACTCAGTGACTTCCACACAAGCTAATTAGTATCATTTTTAAGTGGCTTCAGTGAACCAGGCAGATATAAAGACTCTAAATACATTAATGCCTTCATTCCTAAAACAGTTTTCTTGAGAGCAGTGGTATTATTTTGTTGTTGTTCAGTTGTTCAGTTATGTCTGACTCTTTGTGACTTTGTGGACTGCAGCATGCCAGGCTTCCCTGTCCTTCACTATCTCCTAGAATTTGCTCAAACTCATGTCTATTGAGTCAATGATGCCATCCAGTCATCTCATCCTCTGTCACCCCCATTCTCCTCCTGCCCTCAATCTTGCCCAGCATCAGGGTCTTTTCCAGTGAGTCAGGTCTTTGCATCAAGAGGCCAAAATATTGGAGCTTCAGCATCAATCCTTCCAATGAATATTCAGGATTGATTTCCTTTAGAATTTACTGGAGATTGAGTTGATCTCCTTGCAGTCCAAGGGACTGTCCAGAGTCTTCTCCAGTACCGCAGTTTGAAAGCATCAGTTCTTTTGTGCTCAGACTTGTTTATCATCCAACTCATACATGCGTACATGACTACTGGAAAAAACACAGCTTTGACTATATGGACCTTTGTTGGCAAAGTGATATCTCTGGTTTAAATATGCTATCTAGATCTGTCATAGATTTTCTTCCAAGGAGCAAGCATTGTTTAATTTCATGACTGCAGCCACTGTATTGCTATGATTCTCATATTACAGATGGAGACCTTGAGGCTCAGAGAGGTTGAGTAACTTGCCTCAAGTCACAGAGCCAGCCAGTGATGAAGCTCAAATAAACCATCAGGTAAAGCAGCTTCAGAGACTGCGTTTTCCAATAGCTCCCCAAACCTCTATTTCCATCCCTGTCACTTCCACCCCATTCTGTACTGCATGGCCAGATGGTCTCTGAAGATGCAAGTCAGAACATGTCCTCCCCTTCCTCAGATGTCCTTCATGGATCCTTCATGGCACCAATTGAAGTCCCAGTTCAGTTCAGTCACTCAGTCATGTCTGACTCTTTGTGACCCCCTGGCAGCACGCCAGACCTCCCTGTCCATCACCAACTCCTGGAGCTTTCTCAAATACATATCCATTGAGTCGGTGATGCCATCCAACCATCTCATCCTCTGTCGTCTCCTTCTCCTCCTGCCTTCAATCTTTCCCAGCATCAGGGTCTTTTCAAAGTTGAAGTCTAAGCTCATTTATTTACCATGGCTGAGAGCCTGACCTTTGGGGGCTGATGGGTCTCAGGGAAAGGCAAAGACCTTCTGTTGATCACTCAGATGTCTTTAGTAGCCAGGCTCTCTGAGCTCAATTTCCTGGGCTGTAAAGCTGGCATCAGAAGCCCCTGCTTCACAGAGTTATTAGGGAGCCCCTGCCCTCTGTTAGTCCATGGGAAGCAGCAGGCAGAGCACCTGGCAGCGGGCGACAAGTATTCCTTCTGTTGGTGCTGTCATTGGGTATGGCCCAGCCAGCCTCCTCCATCGGGTCTCATCTTTTCCAGGATCACTCCCCTCACCGACCTTCCTACGTTCTGGCCAAGGATGGCTCAGGATCCTTCAAGATGCCATGGAGTGCTGTGCCTCCACCTGGGTGGCCGTACTCTCTCTTTACACTGCAGTATTGCCAAGCGTTCACGCTCCCCTCCTCTGGCTGCAGAACAAACAAAACCTAATTATTCTCCGTGAGTCATCTCAGTCTTCACCTTGCCTGTCTGTTTCCCCCCACTGCTGCCCTCGGGTTCGAACGCCTCCCTCCACCCCTGCTCTGCGTGGAGCCTGCTTTTGCTGTTGCTTTTCCATCAGCTGTTATTAATGTGAGCTCGTTTAGAACATGCAGTGTCCCATTCATCTCCGAATCCCGAACTGCGCCTGGCCCCATGCTTTGATGGTTTTCGCAGAGCGGGAGCTCAGAAAATGCCCAATGGATTAATGAGTGGATGCACACATTCAAATGAACAAAAATAACTTCCATTATGTTCCCTTTTAAAAACATTTACCTCCTCTGAATTGTCATTGAAAAACATCCTTGAAGATTAGAAATAGAAGCTAGAAACTTTGGGAATGATTTTTTTTTCCTCCCCCCTTAGCTTCTTTAAGTTGTAGACTTAAGATGCCTGCATGCATGTGTGCTAAAGTCGCTTCAGTCATGTCCGACTCTTTCCAGCTCCCTGCACTGTAGCCCACCAGGCTCCTCTGTCCATGGGATTCTCCAGGCAAGAATACTGGAGTGGGTTGCCATTCCCTTCTCCAGGGGATTTTATGTATTTAAAATCTGAAGGAAATTCTGCTTACTCAGACTATGGAATTTCAAAGAGTTGGACACAACTGAGTGACTAACAGACGCGAAAGCCATGTGTGTAACCTGGAGTTTTGTATGCATGAATGCTATATTTTTGATGGCTGTCACATGGTCTAGAAGAATATGGACCATAGGTGGAAATTAAATGAATCTTTTTTTTCTCCCCAACTGCCTGGCTAGAAGTTTGCTTTAGGATTAAGGACTATTTTCTTATTAAGTGATACAGCCCTTATTAAAGCAAGTACCTATCTTAACAGGATCCTTTTCTAATTTTTGCGAAAGGTTGGAGCACGTTAGGGTAAGTGGGAGCATTCTTTGTGGATTGAAAGTAACTCACAATTGTTGGAAAGATTCTTCAGTGAAGAGAAGTGACAGAAAATTTAGAAGAGGATCTGGAGTTTATAGTAAACATTCTATAAATGCTCCTTCTGAGCCCAGAACATGAAGTTTCACATAATAGAAGTTGCTAACATTCATCAGAAACTGTGTGCAAGCAGTTTCTTTTCTTTTTTTGCCATACCACCTGGTATGTGGGATCTTAGTTCCCTGACCAGGGATGGAAACTGTGCCTCCTGCATTGGAAGCTCAGAATTTTCATCACTGGACCACTAGGGAAGTCCCTGCAAGCATCTTGCAGAGTGTTTTCAGGCACTGTTTCTTTCAGTCCTCGGAGTAGTCCCGGGCTGTCGGGGCTCGTCACTTTCCAGGGGACGATGCTGAGGTTCAGAGAGGTCTGTAAATGTCTCAGCATCAAACAGAGAGAGAGAAAAAAAAAAAAAAAAAGAACCTGAGTTCTGCTTACTTTAGGTCTTGAGTTCTTGCCATTAAATGTTATTGTTGCTCATGACAAAGCCAGAGAAACAAGTAGTTCTGTCTTGAAACGTCCTATATTTCTTGTGGCAGAGTCTACCGTATTTATCACTTGCTTGAAGTCATGCTGTAAAGAAAATAGCAACCCGAACAAGTGTGGATGAGGTCTCACAGTGAACACATAACTTTTGACAATGACCTGATGTGGCCTTCGGAACATTTACCAAACTTTTCGTGACTTTTGTCTGATTTTATGGCACCCCCTTGTCCCTGCCAGGGTTGCTGAGTGCTCTATCGATCCACCTTTCTGCTGGGCTATTTTTCTTTCATTTCATTGTCTTTGTTTTTCTGGAACATTGTGCCAAATGGCTCGGCGGTGCTTTGCTGAACCGTGGGGAATTTTCTTGTATCTTATGAAATCCACTACATTTCTTTGAGAATTAGATATTCCCTTCTGACTAGATGGGTTTTCCCTATTTTTGTTTAATTTGCGGGGTGGAGGGGGTTAGAGTTTCATACCAAGAGGGACACATGATATATTTTATCTCTTTGTCTTCTGTTGTCTTCTGTTGAGACTTATGTGCACCTTTTAAAAATTGAAGTATAGTTGGTTTATATGTGCTAATTTCTGCTGTTCAGCAAAGTGATTCAGTTATGTATATAGATATATAGGCTTCGGGAAGATCCCCTGGAGGAGGGCATGGTGACCCACTCCAGTGTTTTGCCTGGAGACTCCCATGGACAGAAGAGCCTGGTGGGCTGTGGTCCGTGGGTTGCAAAGAGTCAGACACAACTGAAGTGACTGAGCATGCACACACACACACATATACACACACACATGCACATATCAGTATATTTTCTTTTAGAAGTATTTTTTCCATTATGGTTTATATTGAGTATAGTTTGCTGTAAGAGCTTATTGTTCACCCATTCTATCAATATATATGCTACTTTGCATCTTCTAATCCCAAACTCCCCATCCATCCCTCCCCAGCCCTCTTCCCCCTTGGTAATCACGAGCTTGTTCTCTAAAGACTTAAAGATACTTGTGTGGAGCCTTTGCTGGTGTCCTCATTGATTTTCCTTCTCATGAGAATGCCTGTGAACCAGATCATCCAGAGAAATTAAAAGAGCAGTTAAAATCATGGAAGCACAAACCCTTTCTTTTTGCAAATGAGGAAACTGAGGCTCGGAGTTAAGTATCCTAATCAAGGCCAAACAGCTAGTTAATAGCAAGAATAGGATTTAAAAGCACATACCTCTGTTAGTGACTACTTTAGGAGACAGTTTTTTTTTAAAGCCCATGTTTTTCAGAATACCAGATTTTAGAGAGTGGATGGGGGTGGTTTAGATGGAAACAGGGTAGCAATGCATCTTTGAAAAGTAACTTCGGCCGCTTGGAAGCAAAAATAAATAACAGTATTCTCAGCAAAGGCACTTGATGTATTTTCTATAGAGGTCTCTCCCGGACTTGGGAGCGGACCCCGCCGCAGTCATTCTGTCGGCATCTGATGCTTGCGGTTCTTATACATAAAGATAACTGCACCAAGCTTGCCTTGATAGTTTTACCATTTCCTTGAGATTACATCCTTGAGATGATGAGATCGGCTTGAATTTTCAGTGTAGCTGTGAGACCTTTCTTAGGTTGAAATGAATTCTGATAAGCTGATTACCTCTCTGAAGAAAAGATGATGTCCACATCCCTCAGCCTAGTTCCTCTCACGTTAGTGCCATTTTTGTTCGGAGACATCTACCCTGGTCTGAATTAAATAAGGTAATAAGGTACTCTGGAGTCCAACACATATTAAATAGAATTTTTTTTTAAATTGAGACTTTCAGAGAAGAGTCTGGGTTTTCTTTATGGTCCATTTTCTTGCTCCATGTTGAAGTAGATGCTGCCAGCTAGCTTCCTTTTCTTTAATAGAGCAGTGAGTTATGGACCGCCAAAATAAAGTGTTCTCAGTGGTGTAAATAAAGCGGCCATCTGAGCAAATACATCACACCGTGTACTGAGGGTTTTTTCCCTTGGCTTTTGCTTTGGTTTTGATTGTTTTTGTTTGGTCTCTTTCCCCGCCTTCTCTACGACGTCTGGTTTCTGCTATGGTTATGGCTGTGTGTTGCTGACACATTAATCTTGGTAATAGAAATGGAAAGCTTCTTTTCACTGAAAAGGATTCAGAGTAAAAGGTGATTGATGGCTGAGTAATATTCCATGGGATTGAAATGTATATACTCTTGGCGTGCGTGTGCATGCATGTGACCGATTCACTTTGCAGTACAGTAGAAACTAACACAGCATTGAAAAGTGACTGTACGCCAATGGAAATAATGGTGATTAATGAACGAAAGCGTCGCGTATTTGCAATGACGTGCTTTGTGCCCCAGCTCTGTAAATCTCTTTGTGTCTCAGCCTCTTGTGAGCTTTCTGGCTGCTGTATCTGTTCTGCATTTCCTGTCAATGGTTGATTGTTGCAGCCCAGCCCCCAGCCTACCAGGTGAACCTACCACATTTGAATCATGGAGGGATCTTTCTCATGGTGCCGTGTGTCTGCTAGGGAGAGTTCAAAGTCTCGGGAGCAGAGGTGGTTCTCAGAGGAAGAGACTGTTACTTAGAATCACTAGGTCTGAGAGACCTCCCCTGGTTTCTGTTCAGTTGCTAAGTCCTGTCTGACGCACACCAGGCTCCCCTGTCCTTCACTATCTCCCAGAATTTGCTCAAACTCATGTCGATTGAGTCAATGATGCCATCCAACCATCTCAGCCTCTGTCGCCCCCTTCTCCTTCTGCCCTCAGTTTTTCCCGACACCAGGATCTTTTCCAGTGAGTCAGCTCTTCGCATCAGATGACCAACATATTGGAGCTTCGGCTTCAGCATCAGTCCCTCCACTGAATATTCAGGATTGAGTTCCTTTAGGATGGACTGGTTGGATCTCCATGCAGTCCATGGGACTCTCAAGAGTCTTCTCCAGCACCACAATTCTAAAGCATCAGTTCTTCAGACTCCACTAGCTTTGGGCAAAACTAAGATGCACTTTGTCCCCATAAGCGCTCCCCAAAGATGCCTAGCCCTCAGTCTGGATCACACTGTGTAGGTGCCTTTTTCACATGCAGACAGCAGCGTGTTGCCTGCATGTCTGTGCTGTAAATTCCTAAGGGAAGGGCCCTCGTGCCCTTCTGGGCTTCAGGTCTTGCCCTCTCCCAGTCCTCTGTCCAGGGAAAAGGAAGGTGGGGAGGGACCAGGCTGGACACCTGCATTCCTGGGCAGGTGCCCTTCTTAGAAAAAGGGATGTGGGTACAGGAGCACAACAAACCCCCTTTCTTCCTTACTCATCAGAGACCTTTGCTCCATAGCCTCTCTGAGCGATGGCGATGCTGACTAAACACCACATTTCGCTGCCCATTGTGGGGTCTGGCCACAGGGCCCAGAACAGACCGTCTTCTCTGCTTCCACAAGAAGAACCTGGTGATGTTTCTCACCTGAAAGGACAGACATGTTTCCCCTCACTCTACACCCAGAAAGTTTTAATTTTGTAGACATTGCAATAATCAGGCCTCCTGTGTGTATGTCCTTTCACAGAGCTGCTATCGCCTGCTTTGAATGCAATGTCCTGTCTTGTGGACTTGGTGGGGAAAAAAAAGTAATAATATAAATACACCTTGAATTTTCCCTACAGTTCAGCTTCCCTGTTTCATACCCAGTCTCACTGAAGATTGCAGCAGAAGAAAAAGAGCCTTGTTGCCTTGCGCACGCCCTGTTATCTCTGGCGGGTTCAAATACAGTTTCTTCGAAGAGGCTATGGTACCCTTGCTCTCCCTGGCCTTGAATCTGAGAGTCTGAGGATTTCTTTGAGTACACACAGCAACATCTTTTTGACAGACAGTGCAAATTAAAAGATCCGGTGCGGCCTGGGAAATGGGGACCCACACATGCCCCTGGGGTTTTCATTTACAGTTAGGCAGTGCCGAGACAATTATTGCTGACAGGGAGGCAGAGGCTGGTGGCAGAGTGCGTGTGACAGGAGGCTCATGCCAGCCCATAATTGGGAGGATTACTTTTAATCAGACCATACCCTACAGCCCAAACATTAGAAATCTCCTGTAAGGCCAAGACAGGAAATTAAACACACCAACAATAAGCCTCAAAGCAGGGTGGCGGGTGGGGCGTAATATCCTTAGTCTCTCGAAGGTCCCTGGAGCTTTGGGGAGAAGTTCGATTCCCTGGGGAAGGAGACCGGAAACATCTTCTCACGAAGCAGCCGCTGATACTGTACCTGAACCCTTGCTGGATGGGGTGTCTGCAGCCAAATTAAATGCAGCAGGCAGACTAATTGATGCTTATTGCATGTAAACACAGTGACAAGTCAAATATAAGCCTTGGAGCAGCAGCTACAGTTGTATTTCATCAGTAAGGGCGGAGCCCCTTTCCTTCCTTAGTTTGGGAAATCTTAAATGACACCTGGGCTTCCCAGTTGGGGCAGCAGTAAAGAATCCACCTGTCAGTGCTGAAGACGCAAGAGACACAGGTTCGATCCCCGGCTTGGGAAGATTCCCTGGAGGAGGAAATGACAACCCACTCCAGTGTTCTTGCCTGCGAAATCCCTTGGACAGAGGAGCCTGGCGGGCTACAGTCCATGGGGTTCCAAAGAGCTGGGCACTGCTGAGCCACTGAGCATGCACACACAAATGACACCTACTATGTGCCAGATGCTGTGTTGGCTGTTGAACTGCCTGGGCTCGGCTGTCAGAGTCATCTGGATAATCTTACCTATTTGGCAGCATTTTGCAAAGCACCTGTGACATCGTTTATTGGAAGGGCTGCTGCTGACCAGGTGTGCATCGTTGCTGGGTGTCTGGCTCGATGGCCATGTATTGGCTAGCAGTGCCAGGTACTTACAGTGTGTAATCCTTACGCAAACCCTCTAAAGAGCAAGGTTATTCCCAACCTCCGATAGGTAAGCAAACAGGGGCTTGGAGTGATCAAGAAGTTTGCCCAGAGTTACGTATCTAAATGAATGGGAGAATTGATTTTGAACCCGAGTCAGTGGACCACATGACCCTCATGCCATCATTCATGTAAGGAGAAGTGTGGCCTGGAGTTGTAAAGTGCTGAGGATCCAGTGAAGGAGACAGATAGAGGTGCCGATGTCGGCGAGTGATGAGTACTCAGAGGGATACTGAGAGCGGGAAGCAGGAGTTTGGCAAGGTCTGTGCTGTGTTTGGCAAGGGTTCCCCGAGGATGTAAAGACTAGGTCTCTGTTCCCAGGCAGATGAAGAGAGAACAGACTTCCTGGCAAGGGAACCCGCCAGGGTGAAGGCATAGTGAGGATGGGTGGGGGTGGGGGGTGGGCTGGGGTTCTTTGTTTATTTTTAAATATGATTTGTTTATTTGGCTGTACTGGGTCTAACTGCAGCATGCAGGATCTGTAGTTGCAGTATGTGGGATCTAGTTCCCTGACCAGGGATTGAACTCAGGCCCCCTGCATTGGGAGTATGGAGTCTTAGCCACTGGACCATCAGGGAAGTCCCTGGAATCCATTTTGGTTTAGAACTATTGGCTGTTGGATTTTGTTCTTGTTCAGCATGAGTGTGAGTGCTAAGTCGCTTTAGTTGTGTCTGACTCTTTGAGACCCCATGGGCTGCAGCATGCCAGGCTTCCCTGTCCTTCACCACCTCCCAGAGTTTGCTCAAACTCATGTCCATTGAGTCAGTGATGCCATCCAACCATCTCATCCTCTGCCACCTGCTTCTCCTCCCGCCTTCAATCTTTCCCAGCATCAGGGTCTTTTCTAATGAATTGGCTCTTTGCATCAAGTGGCAAAGGAGTGAAGCTTCAGCAACAGTCCTTCCAATGAATGTTCAGGACTGATCTCCTTTAGCATTTACTGGTTGGATCTCCTTGCAGTCCAAGGGACTCTCAAGAGTCTTCTCCAACACCACAGTTCAAAAGCATCAATTATTTGGCACTCAGCTTTCTTTATAGTCCAACTCTCACATCCATACATGACCACTGGAAAAACTGTAGCTTTGACTCTTCAAACCTTTGTTGGGAAGGTAATGTCTCTGCTTTTTAATATGCTGTCTAGATAGGGACCACTGAGCAGCTGGGGAAGAATGCATGCAGTCGCCATCATCAGTGTGGTCAAGATATAGCTTCTGTATCTGAAGGCAGAAGAAGCCACCAGCTGGGGGAGATGCCACCCTTTGTGACACATGACTCTTCTGTTGGCAAGTGACAGAGATGCACTCAGAGTAGCTCAGAAAATGGCGACAATCCAGTACCCAGCACAGGAGTGAGTCTCAGCCCTGAGACAGGAAGTGTGGTCAGTACCAGGAGGGTCAAGTAGGTCCTGAACTGCTAGGTCATCTGGCCACGAGGCAGCCCCTACTGTCTCCCAGAACCCTCCAGCCTTGCCTGTTTTCCTCTCTGCTCTGTTCTTCCTGCTCCGGGGCTTAGTGGTTTCTGTTCTTATTGGGTTCATGGTAGAGAACAGTGACCCCACAGTATGCGAGTTCTCAGTTCTAGGAGTCGGCAGAAGCTTAGCAGAGCAGTCTAGATTCCTGGGAGGAAAGGAACTTTCATCCCATCAGAGCCCTCATGGAACCAGTCAGGTCCATCAGACCTGATTTCTGGACTGAGCTAGGTGGAGCTAGGTGGAGATGGGTGCAGAGGGAGGAAGCTCTTAGAGAAGCTGATGGTCACCGGAAGTGTGTCTGGAGTTAGCCACTGGGTGGGGAAGCCTGTCTTCCTCCCTCTCTCCTTTCCTTCCTCTCTTCCTCCCTTCTCTCCCCTCTCCACCCCTATGCCTCCTCCCTGCCATCCTTCCTTCAGCAAGAGCTTTTCACGTGCCCTCCATGCCCACTGCGGGCTGGTCAGACCTGGAGTTAGACGGGTAAGCAGACAGATACAGTGACAGCCCCTGCCCTCACGGAGCCCACTTGCCCGGTGACACAGGACAACTTGAATGAGAAGAGCATTCTCCTCTCACTGTGAAATGACAGCTGGGAGATGCACTTTGAAGAAAGGATAATGGACTCATGAGACCATAGGGCAGGGGCTTCCATGAGGATATAACAATGAGAGTTAATTGGGTGTTAAGAGCATCCCAGGTCAAAGACACAGCATCCCTGTGGCTGGTGGGGAGTAAGGTGTGACCCAGAACTGCTCGGTCACTGGGGTTGGTACCCAAGGGGGTCTGGAGGAAGGGTGTGCCTGCTCGTTGACAAACAGACAAGGCTGGGCCTGGCCAGGAGCCCACTGTGAGGGCCATCAGACTGTGTGCCCCAGGTATGGGTTTTGTCGGCAATGGAAAAGGCAGCCATCCATACGGGGTTTAAACCATCAAGTAACATGAGCATATCCATAGCTTGTCAACACTCCTCTGCCTGCTCCCTGGGGGGCTGAGAGGGGCAAATGTGGAGACAGGAGATCCTAGGAGCCCCTCATGGTTGCCCATGTGCAGGAATCTATGGAGCAGGGGGTGGCTGACTCAGTGGAAGTAGAAGCGATGCCATAGCCAGCCCTGTTGAGAGTCTGAGTTAGACTTAAACTCCACAGTGCCTGCCCAGGGGTCATCAACTCCGGCGTCTTGGAAGTAATCGGTTCGCTGTTCTGTGCATCCATTTGGATGAGCACAGAGGTGACCGCGGCTAATGCACGGAGTGAGCAGCTCTGCCTGACTTTGTTCTGACACCCTTTCCCTTTCCTTCCCTCTCAGCTCTTTAACTGGGGCATCATCTCAGGGCCGTGAAAATTCCACCCAACTTCACCAGGATCCAAGATTCTCCCTGGTCACAGATTGCTCTTTCCGTCATTTGCAAGAGTAATTGCAAACTCAGGACAGCCTTTAGTTTTGTTTTATTTTAAATTGCATCACTGCTTTGGAACTCTTAGGTCTTTAGATATTCCCTGCTGCCTGGTGCCATTGCTAATGACCATTTCTATTCTCACCTTGTAACAATGGTTCTCAGCCTTTGGTTTTATAAAACAATCCACCTAAAGGATTTGTCAGATTCTTATTAGTGTCAAGGGTGGGGGAGTATAAAATTCATTTCAACTGCAGGTTGGATTAAAAGCAGATATGAAAGTGTGGGCATGAAGCTGACACAGATGTGAAATTAACCTTATCCCCCTGCATGCTGAGTAGGGGAGCGCCATAGGCAGCCATGATGCTCAGAGAAGACTTCTTTCTGGAGTTAAGTTCAGTGCCCTCACTTGGGGTTTAGCACATTGGGTCAGTGAGGCAGGGCTTCCTGGACTTTCCCAGTGTGGTGAGCAGCTGGAGAGAGGCTGTGCACTGTGCCAGGCAGCAGGGCTGCTGGATAAAACACTGTCCTTGAGGACTTCCTTGGTGGGTCATTGGTAGAAAAAAATCCCCCTGCCAATGCAGATGATATGGGTTCGATTTGTGATCTGGGAAGATCCCACGTGCCGCGGTGCAACTAAGTGTGTGCACCACAGCTTCTGCGCCCAAGCTCCAGAGCCCCATAGCTGCAACTACTGAAGCCTGTGCACCCTAGAGCCTGTGCTCCTCAGCAAGAGAAGCCACCCCAGTGAGAAGCTCACAGACCACAACGAGAGAGTAGCCCCCCCACTCACTCAGTTCAATTCAGTTCAGTTGCTCAGTGGTGTCTGACTCTTTGTGACCCCATGGACCACAGCATGCCAGGCCTCCCAGTCCATCACCAACTCCCGGAGTTTACTCAAACTCATGTCCATTGAGTTGGTGATGCCATCCAACCATCTCATCCTCTGTCATCCCCTGCTCCTCTCGCCTTCAATCTTTCCCAGCATCAGGGTCTTTTCTAATGAGTCAGCTCATCGCATCAGGTGGCTGAGGTGTTGGAGTTTCAGCTTCAACATCAGTCCTTCCAATGAACATTCAGGACTGATTCCTTTAGGGTGGACTGGTTGGGTTTCCTTGCAGTCCAAAGAACTCTTAAGAGTCTTCTCCAGCACCACAGTTCAAAAGCATCAATTCTTCGGCGCTCAGCTTTCTGAGCTCAGCCCACTCACTGAAACTAGAGAAAAGCCCAAACACAATGAAGACCCAACACAGCCAAAAACATATAATTAATTAATTGTTGTCATTGCTGCTGTTGTTTAGTTGCTAAGTCATGTCCTACTCTTTGCAACCCCATGGTCTGCAGCATGCCAGGCTTCCTGGTCCTTCACTATCTCCTGGATTTTGCTCAAAATCATGTCTATCGAGTTGGTGATGCCATCTAACGATTTCATCCTCTGCCACCCCCTTCTCCTCCTGGCCTCAATCTTTCCCAGCTTCAGGGTCTTTTTCAGTGAGTCAGCTCTTTGCATCGGGTGGCCAAAGTATTGGAACTTCAGCTTCAGCATCAGTCCTTGCAATAGATATTCAGGGTTGATTTCCTTTAGGATTGACTGGTTTGATCTCCTTGCAATCCAAGGGTCTCTCAAGAGTCTTCTCTGGTGTCAATTCTTCAGCCCTCAGCCTTCTTTATTAATTCACTATTATTATTGTTTAAAAGAAATCTTTATAAACGTTGTGCTCACCCTCTAGGAGTTCACAACCTGGACAGCCCAAGGCTAAAGGGGTTAGAAAGAGGGTGTCATTCTTGTTCAGATGAGGGATACGCAAAAGGCCATGGGACCCTGGGGGAAAAAGTCAGTCCAGCTGGATGGGTCAGTCAGTCATGGCTACAGAGAGAAGCTTCCATTTATGTGGACTTTGAAGAGTGAGTTCAAGAAGGGCCAGGTGATGACCAGCTCTGGAAGGAAGATGTGGTCAAAGTGTTAGAGGCAGTTAGTACCTTGTGTCTTTCCAAGTATTTCAGTTTCACTGGATCATAGGATGTGCAAAGGAGTGTCTTAGGGGGAAGGGTCCCCAACCTCCAGGATCTAATTCCTGATGATCTGAGATGGAGCTGATGTAATAATAATAAAGAACACAGTAAATGTAATGATCTCTAATCATCCAGAAACCATCTCCCAACCCAGGTCCATGGAAAAATTGTCTTCTAAGAAATGGGTCCCTGGTGCCAAAAAGGTTGGGGACGGGTACCTTAGGTGAGGGAGGAGGAGACTGGAGAGGAGGCGGGGCAGGCTTTAAGAAGGTTGACCTGCCCGAAGGACCTGTGATCAGTATATCTGTGGATTTATAAGCAGTCTGTCTAGGATCTACTGGTGCTACTATTTCTATTATTAGGAGACAGACACTTCTCCAGCCTAGGCATGCTATGAATTTATAGAAGTTCATTGATAGTTTTGGCTGTTCATTACCTCGGTCCTGACTCTTCTTTCCACCTCTTTTGGTTGTGTTCTTCTGATCATTGAGATCTCAGCCCCATTGTCACTTCCTTGGCACTGCCATCACCAGCATCCCTGACAAGATCTGTCTTCCCTGCTAGACTGTGGGCCCCAGAATGACAGTGCTTGGCTTTAAAAAAGGCTTAATGAATAATAACAAAATTTTCAATAGCATCGATTTTGTGCCAGGCACAATGCTAAATGCCTTACAAATGTTAACTTTGATTACTAACCTCTATCCATTGAGGTATACACTATGATTATTCCCATTTCTCTGAGACAAAGAAAGGTTAAATGACTTATCTGTGGTCACAAAGCTAGTAGGTAGTGGAGACATGGAGGGATGGATAGATGGATGGGTGGATGGATGAATGGAGGAAAGAAGGATGGAAGGGTAGTTGGATGGATGGGGGAAGGGAGGATTGGGAATGTGGGTGGGTGCCTGGATGGAAGGAAGGGAGGGATGAGGTTGAATGAAGGAAAGAAGGATGGAAGGATGACTGAATGGATGTGTTACTGAACCAAACTTCGGTCCACTCTCCTGCTCACAGCAAAGCCAATCTTCTGACACGGGGCTGTGCTGAAGGAAAGAGCAGCATCCATTGTGGGCACCAGATAAGGAATACAGAGCAGCTAATGCTCAGAAAACCCAAACTCCCCTTATGGGTTTCAGGAAAGACTTTTTAAGGGTATGAGTAAGGCGAGGTAAAGAAGTCTCAGGGTGTGTGATCAGCTTGTGCACACACCCTGATTGATGGTGAGGCATCAGGGCTGTGTCACTGGGGTTAACATGATCAGTTCTCAGGCTCCAGCTGCTCTGGGGATGCATACTCACGATCATCATGCAGTTAAGTTTGTCCATTTGGTGGGGGTCTTAATATCTGTAAAACAACTTCAGTTCAGTTAGGTCGCTCAGTCATGTCCGACTTTTTGCGACCCCATGAATCGCAGCACGCCAGGCCTCCCTGTCCATCACCATCTCCCGGAGTTCACTCAGACTCACATTCATCGAGTCTGTGATGCCACCCAGCCATCTCATCCTCTGTCGTCCCCTTCTCCTCCTGCCCCCAATCCCTCCCAGCATCAGAGTCTTTTCCAATGAGTCAACCCTTCGCATGAGGTGGCCAAAGTACTGGAGTTTCAGCTTTAGCATCATTCCTTCCAAAGAAATCCCAGGGCTGATCTCCTTCTGAATGGACTGGTTGGATCTCCTTGTAGTCCAAGGGACTCTCAAGAGTCTTCTCCAACATCACAGTTTGAAAGCCATCAATTCTTCGGCGCTCAGCTTTCTTCACAGAAACAACTTAGGAATGGACATTAGATACAATTATCTAGGTACTTCAGTGGAGAAGGAACTGGCAACCCACTCCAGTGTTCTTGCCTGGAGAATCCCGTGGACAGAGGAGCCTGGTGGGCTGCTGTCCATAGGGTCACACAGAGTCAGACACAACTGAAGTGACTTAGCATGCATGCATGCATTGGAGAAGGAACTGGCAACCCACTCCAGTATTCTTGCCTGGAGAAACCCATGGACAGAGGAGCCTGGTGGGCTGTCATTTATGGGGTCGCACAAAGTCAGACACAACTGGAGTGACTTAGCAGCAGCAGGTACTTCAGGGAGGAACTAAAGATTCTGTGACTGCTATATGATTAATATACTATTTAAATTGCTTATATTCTCCTGACCCAATTCCACCTTGGTCTCACCATGTTTATATCTTTTCAATCATCAATTCTTAAGCCAAGATTTTATGACTCAGGGGATACTTGGGAGACCAGAGCTTTTCTACAAATGAACGACAGGCAGTGAACGTGGGGGCTGTCTATCCTTGGAGATCCCATTGAGTCCTTTTCGGTTACAGATGGATAAGCACTGTTCCCACCATACTCACCCTTCACAGCTGTCTGTACCATCAGAATTCTCCAAACACTGGTCTCTCTCTTTGCAATATTTCGGAGCCTCTTGATGTTATCAGATGTTCTGATTTATCAACATCAGTGGACTCACTAAAGGTGAAGTTAAAAAAATGGTTCATCATATTTACAAAGGGAAAGCATATGTTTTAAATATATGTTTGTAAATAATGTGCATCATTGAGCTCTGAAATGTGTGAATTGCACTGAGTCTGGGTATAAGTTATAGAACTACTTTGTAGGAGTAGTTGAAAGAGCATTGGGTCAGGCTTCTAGGACGCTGCCAACCAGTCCCACCTCTGCTACTTAAGTTTCTTCCAGAGAGGGGGCAGTTCAGGGCCAACTCTCTTTTGTATCTGTGCGTGCATGCTAAGTCACTTCAGTTGTATCCGACTCATAGCCTGCCAGGCTCCTCTGTCCATGGGATTCTCCAGGCAAGAATACTGGAGTCGGTTGCCATGACCTACTTCAGGGCAATCTTCCTGATCCAGGATTGAACCTGTGTCTCTTGAGTCCCCTGCTTTGGCAGTCGGGTTCTTTACCAGTAGTCCCACCTGGAAAGCCCCTCTCTTTGATATAAGGCTCCATATACGTCTTTCAGCTCGATTAGTAAATTTTGATTTTTCTGGCTGAAGATGACCTTTCCCCCAACTCACTGAATTATATGATATTATAATGGCCATTTTCAGTTCAGATGATATTTGGTTTATTTAAATATTAATGAAAATGAATCTTGCTCCTTCTGATTGGGTAATGATAGCCATGTTTATAAAATGTATTATTTATGGGACACCTTATATCAGTTTTCTTCACTGTAAAATGAAGTCACTTGGAAACTTTGCTGTCACGGAATTGAGCATTACAGAGTCTTCGAGTTCTAAGATTGAAAAGAAATTTAATGTTGGTTTCATCCTGCCTACTCCAGTGCAGGAAATTTCACAATAAGATCATTAAAAGATCAGCCTCCCATCTTTCCTTGAAGACATCCTGTGACAAAGAATTCACTGTGGAGGTTAGGAGCATAGCAGAATGGTTCTAAGTTTGTTACCCAATTTCCCAAGTTCAAATCCAGGCTCCACTATCAATATGCATACTTTGTACAACTGAGCTGTCTGAGCCTTGGTTTCCTCTCCTGAAAGAGAAACTGGGAATGCCTTCCCGACTGGAGTGTGAAGGCATTCAATGAAAATAATATTTGAAGCTTTGATCTTTATCCTTTTCATCTTCATCACCATTATCATTGCTAGGTTTTGCCTATTTTATTGGTTAACCAGATATTAGTATGACCAAGACAGATGCAGACACAATTCAGGAATACGTTCCTAAGTACTAAAGTCTTCCCTTCTCTTTTTCTCTAGGAAACTGCTCAGAGAACTCATGCAATTGGGACTTACAGCTTCCCTGATCAGACTCAGCATTCAGTAAGTGCAACTGCTTTTGAGTGGTCATTACATAGTGCCATCCATGGCTTTGATTGTGTTTGCGATGAAAAGCTCTCTTCTGCGGGCCTGGGATTCCCACAAACACTTTGCTGCCAGCTTGTGTCTTTCTTTTTTTGCGCCACTACATTGGGTTCAGAGGTGAGAAGAGGCTTTTCTGGATAGTATCTTGAAAAAGAACAGAAGGAATGTCAGAGAAGTGTGAGAAGAGTATGATGGGTTAAACCTACCATTACTGTCTGGGGGTTAAATTAAATGTGTTTTTGTTTTCTTTTTGTTCCCTGAATTTTTCTCAATGTCCCTGTCCCAGTCACTGGAACCCTGCAAAGTCAGAAGAAATGGCAGGAAACAGACACGTTAGTGAGACCATATATTTCTCGAGGCATTTCAGAGCAGAGCAGTTCTTTTTGCTCTTTCTGAGCCAGAATGCATTACTCCTATATAAAAATGACTGCGAAAAAGAAGTTCTGTACTTTAAGATGCTGGGGTATGTTTTGGAAATTTCATTTGTTTTTAGCAAGTAAGCACTTTCTGCCGTCTGCCTTTCTCGTTGCGCACAAGGACTTTATTTTTGGTGAAGTTAGCAGTATTTTGTCCAATTTCTCCAACTCTTATTTTTTTCTGATACGCTAGCATTTGGAGTGGTGGCAGGGGTGACGCTGCATTCTCCATAAAGTCTCTGCCATCAGCCTGCTTCTGCCTGAGTTCTGTCGGTGAGCCATTTGTGTTCGGAAGAAATCTGTAATAATTTAGCCATAAATATAAAAATTTAAAAAGGCTTACTTAAAGAAATATTTATTTTTTTCCAAGATGTAGCTTCCTTCCTAGGTCTCGGAATTTCTTAGTATATTCTACTTCTGAGAGTGCTGGAGACTAATTTGATACATCAAATATCATAAAGGGGCAGGTAGAAATTGGTGGCTGTGGGACTCCAGGCCTGGAAGAGGCTGATCAAAGAGAATTCTTTCGCCCTCAGTGGTGTTGCAAGACTCCTGTTATTGCTGTAGCATTTGCATATGCGAAGGGAGCCGGGAAAGAGGAGGAGAAAGAAAGAAATAAGAAAGATGATGTATTTGCCGCTCGCTCGCCACATCAGAATGACTAAGTGTAACCCTGATCAGCTAAAGCTTGTATCACACAGGAGATTAGACCCACAGCTTTTGTTCCCAATAAGAAAGGAAATTTCATGTTTAATTCCCTACATGCCACATCTATCCTTTAATGCCTTTGAAGTTCGGGCTACAGCGTCCCTTGAAAACTGGGGAGATTTTGTTAGCGAAACAAGGAGAGGGCTGTTTGGCATGCAGTCTGTTCCGATCTATTTGCTGCCAAGTTAAGTGTATATGTTACTCTAGCTGTTCCTGTTTCAAGCAGTGTCCTTCTGGACTTCTTGGTGATGCTGGAGCAGGCCGGGGAGGAATGGGGGATGGAGGGTGTTGAGTGTGGGTTTTCCAGTGATGCACACCCCTTCCACCTTTCTCTGTACCTTCTCAGCACGATACAAATTACTGCTTCCCAGAAAGAAACCCGTGTTCTTTTCCAAGATTGGGGCTGAAGACTCTGACCTAGGGGAGTCTCTGGTCCCTGAGATAATTAGCACACTGTTGTAAGAAACTCATGTTAATTTGTCTATGGATATGGTATTTTCATATCTACAATTGCAGTCAGAAGAGGAAAAAAAAATATTAATTTGCTGCTCCAAACCAGTGTGCAGATATCTGATAATTTTTTTTAAAAATTAAAAAGGAAGAAATGGAAAACTTCTCATCGGGGATGTTTAGAGCTGTGGCCCAACCTCTGTGCCTGATAGATTCTGATGCCTTCTTGTTATAATAGCTTCTCTGGCTCAATGAATACCTCCGCCAGCTCCCAGGGCCCACAAGTATGTAGGTGGAATTCTGGGAGGTTGCTTGGTTACCCATGGCACCCCACTCCAGTACTCTTGCCTGGAAAATCCCATGGATAGAGGAGCCTGGTAGGCTGCAGTCCATGGGGTTGCAAAGAGTCAGACACGACTGAGCAACTTCCCTTTCACTTTTCACTTTCATGCATTGGAGAAGGAAATGGCAACCCACTCCAGTGTTCTTGCCTGGAGAATCCCAGGGACGGGGGAGCCTGGTGGGCTGCCGTCTATGGGGTCACACAGAGTCGGACACGACTGAAGTGATTTAGCAGCAGCAGCAGCAGCAGCAGCTTGGTTACCAGGAAAGGAGATGATCTGGCATGTCCATTTGGCCATGTGCCTGGTCCTTGGGTCCCCTTCACCAGTCCCGAGTGTGGTACCTTGTTGCAGGGGTCAGGAAACCACTCCAGCCTCTCATGGGATTTTACAGGGAGCAATGGCTGCAGCTGGAATTTTCTCAGATCTAACTCCATGCCTGGGCTGATGCAGTGGCTAATATCTTATTTTAGGCTGAGACAGGGTTGGATATCGTTGGCTTCAGAAAATCAGTGTCCATTTCCTGCTTCCAAAGTTTGGTGATCGCTCGTTGTTTATTTTTTCCCAGAATTCCCCATCTGTATTAACCTTAGGACACAGATTGGCCAATGTACCTGATGCAGGGGGTTAGCTCCCATGACCCTACGTCTGTGTAGGCATCTGGTTCCCACATCCCTTTATGAGCTGCATCTAGAAGGAAAACTGCATAAAGCTGATTGTAGCACCATCAGCTATTGATCTTCTGCCTCTGAGTAATTTCTTACAACTTTTATCTTTTTATTTAAACGAATTTTATCAACATTTTCTTTTATTGTGGAGAATAGCCGATTAACGACGGTGTGAATAGTTCCAGGTGGACCGTGAAGGGACTCAGCCATGCATACGCATGTATGCATTCTCCCCCAAACCCCGCTCCCATCCAGGCTGCCACGTAACTTTGAGTAGATTTCACTGTCCTCCAACTTTTAAATTTAACTTCTGGTGGAAGCCTTCGTTTGACCTCTGTCTTCGGTCAGATTGCATTTTCATGACATGCTGTATCAGAATTTAAACTCATTCATTCGTTGAGCAAAAACTAATGTCATGTTTGTCTTTTTCTTTAGTCCAGTGCCATCCAGTAGAACTTCCTGTGATCATAGGATAGTCTTTATCTGTGCTGCACAGCACGGTAACCACCAGCTGGATCTGGCCATTGAGCCCTTCACCTGTGCCCATCAACACTAGTGCTGCTGAGGAACTGAGCCTGCAATTTTATTTGTTTTTAATCAAATGAAGTTTAAGCAGCATGCTGTGGCTAGTAACAGCCTACCATGCTGGGTGGGGCATCTGTAGACCAGAGGTCCTCTGAATACAGGGGCCAAGTCTGAGTTGTCCATTCTTGTACTCAGGCTGATAATCGGCTGGTATAAGTCAGTGTGGATATGGTTTGGTAAGCTCCTGCTGTCCCAGACTCTTAAGCATCTTTCACCCCTACAATTCCATGCCTTATCTCCCTACATGGACCCTTGATCCAGAACTAAAGGATTAATGATCTTCCTGCCTGGCCCTCTGGTGCCCTGACATGTGTCTATTCTAACTGGTTGGTGTCTGACTCATGCTGGTCATTAAATAATATATGTGTGTGCTAACTCACTTCAGTGGTGTCCAGCTCTTTGAGACCCTATGGACTGTATAGCCCACCAGGCTCCTCTGTCCATGGGGATTCTCCTCAAGAATACTGGAGTGGGTTGCCATGCCCTCCCCTAGGGGATCCTCCTGACCCACACAGGTTGAACCCACATCTCTTACATCTCCTGCATTGGCAGGCAGGTTCTTTACCACCAGAGCCACCTGGGAAGTCCGAATGATGTCTAAGCTCTGGTTATATTCACAGTGGTGACTGTAGTCGTGTCCATAATAGACAATCAGTGCTTGTTGGGCATAGTGATGGGTGAGGACATGGAGTGATGGGGGATGAACAGATACCAATAGTGCATCTCATCTTCTGCTGGAGTGTTATATAAGTGAGGACGACAGAACTGACCTTTGACCAGAGAACAGTCTGGGGCACCCTGATGCCGGTTTTTGTCCTCACCTTTCACTGAGTATTCTTCTTCCAAGCGTCTACCTCTGCTTTGTCTGCTGCTGGGCCCAGAACACCTGGCTTCAGATCCGACACTGGGCTCTAGTGCCACGCGCAGCACAGACTGCGGTATCTCTCCACTTACTTCTGGCTGTCATTTCTGACTCCAAATTCCCAACGGGAAAATCAGACCAGACCCCACTCACTCACCTAAGGATACCATTCTCCTCCCAGGGACCCCACTCCCAAGCGTTAGCCATCTCTGACTTTGTCTTCCTCCTCATCCACCACCAAGAGAGAAACGAGTTTTTGATCTGGGCCTTCTAAAAGCCTCTCTTCCATACCCTCTTGTTGGCACACATTCCACAAAGTCCTTATTTACATGGCTGTGAAGTCTTCCTAACTGGTCCTCATGCCTGAAGCCACCTTTCCCCTGGATTCTATTCTATTTATGGAAGGAATAACATTCCTGAAGCATGAATATCATCTTGTTCAAAAAGCTAGTTCCTACCAAACACCCGGTCTTCTCTTGGAGGATCCCTAAATACCATCTGTTCCAATTGGGCAAGATGATCTCTTGAGTTCTAAATATGTTTATTTCCCAATGTCATGCATTTGCAATCCTTGGTCTCTTCCCTGTGCTCTTAATATAGAAACTTCTTTTATGATCTCTGTGAAGACCCTCCTGATGAAGGAAGTTTTCCCCCATTTACTTGAGTTCTTTGATTCCCTTTTGTAGGAGAAAGAAAATACTAAATCTCTTTTGAGTATAGAAGCATGACCCCCATGATCTTATTTTTAGAACCTGGAGCTCAGTGGAGCAGACAAGAGGAGAACAGTGCAAGGGTGAACAGGAAGAGAGGAGCAATGATGGTCACCCAGGGAGGTGGAATTCTTTTGAGTTAAAGAAGTCAGCAGCCTGACTGGGGGTGGGAGAGGGCGAGCATCATTGGGAATTCAAGAGGGGAGGAAGAGCAAGAACAGGACAACACAAGAGCATCAATTCATCCATGTCCAGACCTCGGGAGGGTGTCACACCAGTTCATTTGGAGTCCCATGGTCTAGAGGGCAAATAAAAAGATGCTCACTGACCTTCTCACTTTCATTGTCACTTGGCCAACCAGCTGCTACCACCAGACACCCTTGTTTACACATCTCACACGCGGGTCTCTCGTCTCTCTTGAGCTGCTGCCTAGCAGAACCCTAAGGCATTATTCCTTTTCTCCCTGTCTCCCCTCTGCAGGATTGGGAGTAGGAATCCAGGGGATATTTTTGATTTAATGAGTATATGGAAATGAGAGATGAGAAAGGAGAGTGTAGGGAGAGAAATACAAGAAGACAAGCATTTCCTTCTGCTCCCGTATTGTTCAAGCAGGGGAAGATAAGAAAGAATGAAAGTTATTAGGAAGATTTGTGTGAGGGTAGAATTTCAGGACCATGGATAGAGAAGAGAAGCCTGAAGTGTTACCTGGCTTGTGGTTCTTCATCATTTATTTCTACCACGGTGCTCATCATGACCCCTATTTATCCTGTTTATCACTTGTGTATTATCTGTCTCCTCCATTGGGCCGGAGGATATAGAAGGTATGGTTTGTGTCTGCCTTACTCACTGCTATATCCTATATCCCTAACACCTCTCAAATGAGAGACACACATCTATTTTGAAAGAATTATTGAGCTGCATAGATTGAGGGTATGAAAGATGATCACACTATTTGTACTTTGAATCATTCTTCTGTCATTCCTAATCCCTTACAATCCACCTCTACGCCATGTCTCATTCAAGATCAATCTCTGAAACATCAGGAGAGCTAGACTCCTGTCCCAGCATTATTAATCGACTGTGTGAGTCTTCCTTCCCCCCTTTTGCCTGTGCTGGGTCTTCACTGCTGCCTGGGCTTGCTCTAGTTCCAGTGACGGGGAACTGCTCTCTAGTTCTGGTGTGTGGGCTGCTTGTTGAGGTGGCTTCTCTTGTTGCACAGCATGGGCTGCAGAACACAGGCTGAATGGCTGTGGTGCACAGGCTTAGTTGCTCTGCGGCATGTGGGATCTTCCTGGGCAAGGGAGAGAACCCATGTCTCCTGGATTGGTGGGTGGCTTCTTTACCACTGAGCCACTAGGGAAGTCCCAACCATGTGATTCTTAACAATACATTTGACCAAATTTGTTTCCTCATTAAACATTGTAATAGTAACAGCAAGGAATTGAATTCCAGTAGTCTGGACCTGGGCTTCCTTGATGCCTCAGACAGTGAAGAATCTGCCTGCAATGTGGGAGATCTGTGTTCCGCCCTTGCATCAGGAAAATCCCCTGGAGAAGGGAGTGGGTACCTACTCCAGTATTCTTGCTTGGAGAATCCCATGGACAGAGGAGTCTGGCGGGCTACAGTCCATGGGGTCACAAAGAGTTGGACACGACTGAGGGACTAACACACATACACAATAAGTTGATACTGATAAAGTTTGATCCACACACATAGATTGCTTTAGAGAATTAGAGGAAAGAAAAGCAGATTTTGCCTGCAACCTCTCATACTGGCTTGAACACGTAAGAGGCAAAATCTTGGTATTCATCCTGATTATTCATCAGTTCCCAGCTGAATGACCAAGGAAAACAATGACTCGGGATTTCTGCTAAATCCCTTCACTTAAGCTAAAGATTAGATCTACTTGCTGTTTCTATTTAACATTGTAATGTGAGGTTTATATATATATATAAAGACATTGGTGAACTTGTGCCAATCACTGGAAATTGCAAAGGACAAACAAAAATTTCAGTAAAATGGCTGGCGAGTGAGTTACAGCAACAAGGAATTTGGTTTCTCGGAATGGAGGAAGCTACAGATTTTTTCAACTTTTGGCAGGCTCCACAGAAGGATAAACTTTCTCCAAGAGCTGGTAGCCAGAACAGTTTTTTTAAATATGTGGCTAGTTTCTTTGGAACCCAAGTAATTAATTCTGACAAATGAAGATTCTTGACTCATTGAAAAATTATGTTTAAGAATGTCTGATCGATGTTAGCTTAAAGAAAGTTAAACAGAGATTTCTTCTTTGTGTAATGGGAATATGGAAACCCCAACTCTGTGCCTGGCATACAGTCAACACTAAATAAATGATAACAGTGATTACCATTTTTGTTATTCAGAACATAACTGAGAAGTCATCTCCTCTCACTGACTGACACGTGTGTGTGCATGAGTGTGTGCACATTGGCAAGCTGGTTAATTCACTGGACCTCAGTCCCCATTTTTAAGGAGGATGAGTCATCTTGGAAAAACTGTATTGTTGTACACTGCAGCTCAGATCTTAGGAGAGTGACATAAAGTGAACACTCACTCTTACTCTTCCTTCATTCATTTATGAACAGATAACTATAGAAAATTATTGTGTTGGATTCTTGCTGGGTACTGGGGATATTGCAGCAAACAGAAGGACTTGGGGTCCTGAATTTATGATAAAAGTTAAGTCAGTAAAACATTTCAAGTTCTACTAACTATCCTAAACCATTCAGTCACAGAGAGACATATATGTTGGGCTCAGAAGACAGGGATATGATTAGAGTCATCTCAGATGTGGGCAAGGTCAACAGTTATCCCCATTGCAGGTAATTCTCTTCCATCTGTCCAAGCCAATTTTTTTGTTTTTCTTTTTTAGCTGGCTGGTCTTTGTTCTGGCCCTCTCTCACCCTTTACCTGCAACGCTCTTGCAGGGCACTGGCCCCCAGCTCCCCAGAAGTGACCATTTTCACAGAACAAGGCTGGGCTCTCCCCACCAAGTCTCTAAGCTTCCCTCTGCAGAATCAATGCCCATTTCCAGCTGCTAATGCATTAATAACAGAAACGTCCCTGGCCGTGACCTACCTGAGTCATTACACACTAATCATCAGAGGCAATTTCAAGCAGATTGACTAGTGATCAGTGTCCTCCCCGGTGTCCAGGCGGGAGGACACACCACTGCCTTCATGGCCCGGGAGCAGATGGCTGAGAGCGTGATCGCTCACCACAGCCCGCGCGGCTCTGACTCCAGAAAGGGGACTCGCCATGTCTTGCATGCAAAGCCAGGCTCTCTCGCCCAGGGGCTCTGCTCCAAGGGCCCACCTTCTGCTTCCAAACAGCTTCCAGGCTCTCCCTGACCTTCTTTGTGCCCATTTGAAACTCAATGCTCAAATAACTCTCTGAAGATGATGAGGAAACAGGATTGACCTGCGCCCCGGTCTTTCTAATAGACATGGCTGCCACAAACCAGTCCAATTGCTCTCCCACGATTCAGTGTCATCCCTTGTCCAGATTCGTGGTCCAGCGTGGGCCTGTGAACCAGTGTTCGGATCTCTTCCCTCAAGTTTCAGCTTGAGTGTTTGTTTTCCTGTTGCTCAGTCACGGCCCATGATCATTGTTTTCAGGGTGACACGATATATCCACAGAATGATACCTTGCTTCCTTTTTGTGAAATATCTAGGAGGTTCCCATTCTTTTCACAAACACTATTATTGTCAGAGTTAATGACTCAGGATCTATAGAGTTTTCTTCCTGGGATAACTTCCAGGGGATGTACCACCAGGGGGAATTTACACAGTCAAAGGGTAAGAACATCTTTTTCACTTTGGGTGCATAAGGTCTCATTTTTATTTATCTACAAATGCTGGTTAATTTACAACCAGCTCACTGTATTTTAAGTTTTCTACTCTTAACTGCCTATGTTTTATTAGCCCATAAAGAAGATTCAGGGAGTTCCCTGGTGGGCTAGTGGCTAAGACTTCAAACTCCCAGTACAGGAGTTCAGTCCCTGGTCAGGGAACTAGATCTCACCTGCCAGAACTAAGAATTCATATGTCGCATCTAAAGATCCCGCATGTGACAATGAAGATCAAAGATTCTGTGTGTCACAACTGAGACTCAATGCAGCCAAAAAATGAATGTTTTTTTTTTTTTTAAAGTACTGTCTCCTAAAAATAAAGAGAATTCAGATTATATTTAAGAGGAGCTAGGCAATGGAGTGGTAAATGTGAGTCAGATCAAATCTTTACCTTCAAGGTGCTCACAGGGAAGGAGAAGCCAGATTAGGGAATAACCCACTGGTCCCCAAAACAGCAAAGCCCTAAGGAAGATGGAGCTTCAGGATCCCTGGATTCTGGCACAAGACTAGTGTCTCAGGGAATGTGTCTAGTGTCAAAGGGAAAGAAGCTTTCCCTTTGATCTGAGTTGAATGTCATGCTGTGTCTTGAGAAGGGTTTACAGACTCAGTGTATTGGGAGACTCATATTCTCCAGTCCCACGTTCGTTGTTCAGTCACTCAGTTTTGTCCAACTCTTTGCAGCCCCATGGACTGCAGCACACCAGGCTCCCCTGTCCTTCACTATCTCCCAAAGTTTGTTCAAATGCATGTCCATTGAATTGGTGATGCCATCCAACCATCTCATCCTGTCACCCTCTCCTGCCCTCAATCTTTCCCAGCATCAGAGTCTTTCCCAATGAGTGGGCTCTTCACATCAGGTGGCCAGAGTATTAGCGTTTCAGCTTCAGCATCAGTACTTCCAATGAATATTCAGGGTTGCTTTCCTTTAGGATCGACTGGTTTGATCTCCTTGCAGTCCATGGGACTCTCAAGGGTCTTCTCCAGCACCAGTCCCAGGCATCCTTGTTATATCTATAAATTCATTTATGAGAACTCAATTGTATGCATTGTGTTCTCAGTCTAAGTTTATGAGCCATCCACTACGGTATACTCTGAAAAATTCTGTCGGTAGAAATTCATAAAAATTGCACACTTCTAGCTAAAGAAGCGGTGAGCCTTTTGGCTGTGTGTGCTCAGAAGACACAGTGGGTTACATCTAGTCATCTAGGTTCATTTAGATTCAGGTAAAGGAAGCAGCAGTCCTAGAGGGAAAAACACAGACTTTAAGACAAATAAATGGGGATTCAAATCTTAGCTCTCTATTTATCAGTCCTGCAAGTTTTGGAAAGTTACGTAACTTTTCTCAGCCCCAATGTCCTCTTCGATAATGAGGAAAGCAGTCACAGGCCAAAGGTTTCTTGTGAAGAGTAAATGCAGATTCCTTTTGGGGAGGAGAGGGCATCTGCTTGGGACAGCCACTGGGATGGAGAATAGGATGCGGAGAGCAGAACCTTGGCGGCGGTCAGCTCAGCAGAAGAGAGTAGCAAAAACACTGTTCTGTTGGGACTTCCCTGGTGGTCCAGTGGTTAAGACTCTGTGCTACCAAAGCAGAGGGTAACGGGTTTGATCCCTGTGTAGGGAACTATGATCCCACATTCTGCATGGCATGACCAAAAGTCTAAATAAAGAAAGAAATAGGAAGAAAAAAAAGTAAATTGAAACAAGAATGAAAACACTGCTCTGTTTCAGTTGGGGGAGACCTTGTTGTGGTTCTGACGGACAAGAAGATGGAAGGAGAACTGAGGCAGAGGACAGAACCAGCAAGTGGGTGGGGACGCAACCACATTTGAGGGGAGGGCCCTCACATGGCCCAGACTAGAGGTCAGTGTGAAGTCGTCTGCCTTGTCATAATCCAATCATTCACTCTTGTCCGCCTGTTCGCTGACTCCCAAGAGTGAAACTAACCTTTCACTTCAAAACACTTACATTTAAAATGTTTTTGAGGGACTCCCCTGGTAGTCCAGTGGTTAAAACTCCAGGCTCCCAATGCAGGGGGCACAGGTTCAGTCGCTGGTCAGGGAACTAAGATCCTGCCTACTGCACTGTGCAGCCAAAATTAAAAAACAAGTTTCCGAGAGTGAGCTTTTTATAGATGCTTCCTGAAGTGATGCGTTCCTGTCTGGGTCTGTGCCAAGCAGAACCGATGTTGTCCTCAGCCATTCTGAACGTGACAATGGGTGCAGGATATCTGCTCCCATACCAGGCCTTGGGCTAAGCTTTGTACACGAAGCGCTGTACCTTCTTTCATCCACAGGAGGACCTGTGAGATGGGTCCTGCTAATGCCTACAGTTTTGCAGATGGGGAAACCGACCCTTGAATGGGTTACATGGGCTGCTCATACTCAGATGGCCAGAAAGTTGGGGGACTGGGCTGGACTGTGGCCATCTCAACTCTGGAGTCCGCGCTCTTCATCACTGTATACTAAGTTCTTTCTATGTGTAGGACCCTGGGTCCAAAGTGCCAACAGGGCTGAGCATTTTAGTCAAGAAATCGTGGCAAGGAGTTTCGGCTGCAACAGAGGTTGGAGGCTTGTGGCGCCTGAATATCTCAGTAATATCTTATTCCTGTGTTCAGTCGCTAAGTGTGTCTGACTCTTTGAGATCTCATGGACTGCAGCACCCCAAGCTTGCCTGTCTTTCACCATCTCCTGGAGCATCTAGGTTGTTTTTATTCTCTATAGTATAGGTGACATTGACGACTGGTATGATTAAAGATAAAATTTTGTGGAGCTTTCCTTTCTTTTCCTCTTCCTCTCCATGCAAAGAAAGAATGAGGAACGTGATGTATGCTACACCGTGAACACGGAAACTGAAGCATGGTCTGTGGTTACCAGGGACGTTGCATTGAACAGAGACTCTTGATAGTTGAGGCAACTAGGTCCACCTAGAGCCCCAGGCCTAAGACCTTCTGCTGCTCAACATGCTTTACAGTAAGTCCCCTGCATACAAACCCTCAAGCTGAGAACTTCCAAAGATATGAACATGCGTCTGGTTCCAGCAACGAACCAAAACCTGTGCCATCAATGCTAGATGTGAGCGAAAGAACAGCTTGTCCTCCGTCTCCTATTGCTGGCGACCCGCCGGCTCTTCCATCTCCCACCTTCTCTCCCTGCCCCAGTCTCTTCTTGCCTGTTCACTTGATGCCAGCCCCTCGATGCCAGCTGCTGCACTATGCTACTGTACTTTTCAACGTGTCGTCCTGTAAGATTGAAAATGTTTTCTTTATTTCTTGCATTTGTTGATGTGCTATTTGTGTGAAAAGTATTATAAACCTATTACAGTACAGTACTATATAGCTGATTGTGTTAGTTGAGTAACTAGGCTAACTTTCTGGACTTACAAGCACATTTGACTCATGAACATGCTCTTGGAATGGAACGCGTTCATACGGAGGGGATTTACCGTAGACTGAATGTGGCTTGATTCTTCCATCAAAATTTTCACTGGGTTGCAACTGAAGTTCAGTGCTGAGAACAACAATTAAAAAAAAAACAAACAAAGGTGAAGGACTGACTGGCAAGGAACTGAATTGTCCCTTTGAGATTTTATATGTAGTACTTGTTGTTTCTGTTCAGTCTCTCAGTTGCGTTGACTCTTTTCCACCCCATGGGCTGCAGCACGCCAGGCTTCCTTGTCCTTCACTATCTCCTGGAGCTTGCTCAGACTCATGTCCATTGAGTCAGTGATGCCATCCAATCATCTCATCCTCTGTCACCTCCTGCCCTCAATCTTTTCCAGCATCAGGATCTTTTCCAGTGAACTGGCTTTTATTCAATCATATTCTTGCCTGGGAAATCCCATGGACAGAGGACCCTGCCAGGCGACAGTCCATGGGGTCACAAGAGTCAGACAAGACTTATTGACTAAACCACCACCACATGTGTATGATATACATGTGGATAAAGAGTCAGCCTGCAATGTTGGAGAATGGGTAGACAGGGGTAGACATGGGTTCAATCCCTGGAAGATGCCCTGGAGAAGGAAATGGCAAACCAGTATTCTTGCCTGGATAATCCCATGGACAGAGGAACCTGGCAGGCTACCATCCATGGGCTCACAAAAGAGTCAAACATGACTCAGTACGTGTGTACACATATATAGTTTAACACTATGATTAACACTATGAATATTCATAGATGTGTTCACAGTTATTTTAATACAGAATTATGAGACTGGGGAAGTGAAGAAAGATTATGTCTATCTCAGTCTAAAAAAGACCTTGTTATTCAGAGCACAGGGTCCTGCTTCCACATGGTGGCCGCTGTCTCAGGTCTGGTTACAAGCTCCTTTCTTAAGGCTGACTCTGCAAACGTGACTTTGAACAGCCAGGCAGTGCCACCCCTACACAGAGCTCCTGAGAAGGCTTGTGCATCTTTGCATCCTTCTTCAGCAGTCCTCATGGCACTGAGCTCAGAGCTGCGGATGGTGCGGTACGTGTCAAGCCCTCCATCCTTCCTGTGAGAGCTTTGATCAGGGATGTGGTCAAAGGTGAGGCGTCAGAACTGGTTCCCCACCGTCCCTGTGATCCTCGTCCTTGTCTCTTCCCAACAGGAATTGCCCTCTCACTGTATCTGGCAGGCAACTAGAGCCCTGCTTTCATGCACTGGACAAATACACATTGAATCCTCTTCTATGCCAGGCATGGTTCTAGCTGCTGGGGACAGAGTGATAAATAAGACAGGCAAGTTCCCAAATCTTTGGGGATTATAGTTCTCCAGAAGAAGCAAATATTAGACAAACAGTCATACAAATCAACATATATTCTGTGAGATAAATGCACAGCACGTTATAAGAACCTGGACAGAGTGTGGTGGGCTTCCCAGGTGACTCAGTGGTAAAGAATCCCCTGCCAGTGCAGGAGACAAAGGTTTGATCCCTCATCAGGGATGATCTCTTGGAGTAGGAAATGGCAACCCACTCTAATATTCCTCCCTGGAAAATTCCATGGACAGAGGAGCCTGGTGGGTTTCAGTCCCTGGGGTCACGAAGAGTTGGGCAGGTCTGAGCCAGTAAGCACACACACAGGAGCAGAGTATGGTAACTTAATTTGAGATCAAGGAATTGATATTCAAGTTGAAACATTCTAGGGAAAAGTCTCTGCATAGGTAGGGCAAGACAGTTAGGACTTTTGAAGAATTAAAAGAAGATGTGGGAAGGGAGTGCTCTAATGGGGGCATTTGATGGTATTGGATGAGTGGACAGGGAGAGAGATCCATCAAAGCACAGATTTCAGGTTTTATTCTAAGTGCCAGGATCAGCCATTAAAAGATCTGGAAAGTAAGGAACATGATCATACTTGTGTTTTTAAAAATATTACTCTGGCTACTATATTGAAGTTTTCTTGGATGGAGGCAAAGTGGAAGCAAGGACAGCAGATACGAGGTATGTTAAAATAGTCAGAGGGAGGGCTGACACTGGCTTGTTGTGGAGTTGTGGCTGTGGGGTGGGAAAAAGGTCAAGTATCCTCTCTACCTGCTTGCCTATCTATTTGCCTATTTATGTAGGTATGGGTATGTCTATCCGTCCATTCATCCACCCACCCACACATCCACCCAACCTCCCTGCCTCCCTCCATCCATCCATCTGCTCAACTACCATACCACCCATCTTATCCATCCATCCTTCCTTCATCTACCTACCCTTCATCTATCCATCCATCCACCCACCCACTCATCCCCCCAACGCTGTCTCAATCCATCTATCTGTCCACCCATCCACCACCCACCCACCCNACCCTCCCTCCATCTATCCATCCCCCATACCATCCATCCATTCTTCCTTCATCCATCCAGCCATCATCCAACCATCATCATCATCTATTCCATGTTGCATAAAATCCACTTGCTCATTTTTTTAGTGCATCAGTGAGCAGTGCCACTATATTCTAAGCCCTATAGAGGTCACAAGGCTGTTTTTGTTTTGTTTTGTGATTTTCTGTATTGCTCCAGGAATAGGCAGGTAGTTCTTTCGTACCTATTAAAGTTTGCTTGGAGGCAGCCCTGTGGGCTCCCTTGTTTCCCTTTGCTGCTGTTTACCTTGGATGACACCGTTTGCTTTTACATAAGTTCCTCATGCACTGAAGGCTGACATTCTTAATCATTCTGTCACCTGTGTTACAGCAGACTGCTGAAAAGATACCAGGTATGCCTGCAGGAGCTCAGCCGTCTCAGCAGTTTGTGGAGCACCAATGGGATGTGAGGTGGTGGGGAGGTAATTGGTTTAGCCAGATGTAAATGGAAGAAGACTGAAGACACCATTAATATGTGGATGCCTAGGAGGAGGGGTGGCCGGCTTCCTTTCAGATTTGAGGAAGAATAATTGAATCCATAGCTATGAGAATGAAAGCAACATTAAGAGACTTTTATGGCAGCGTATGAGGCGGGAAGAGCTAAATTCAATCAATGTGAATTTACTGAGTGCTTATTATGTACCTGTCACTGTGTGAGGCATTTTAGCCAAACAAAGGGGAAAATAATAGCAGGACATAAATAAGTCTTTATATTCTCCGTGGGAAGTCAAGATTTCAAAACAGGAGGATGCTTCAAGCATATATTAGAAAGGTTGAGTAGCAATTATAAGCTGTATTAATAGGTAGCACTGTTAGAGCTTTGACTATACGACTCTGTGACTATGATTAATTTACTTAACCTCCCTGAAACATCAAGTCTCTCCTTTATGAAATGTTCATATGATAGCACAGAATGCCATTGCATACACAGAGACACACACAGACTGCACACACACACACACACACACACACAGGTTGGTTAGGGTTCTTCAGGGCTGCACTGGTGGTATTGTGCCAGGTAGGCAAGTGAAGAAAATGCCCTTCACTAGACTTTTTAAAAGTCTACTATTTTAGCAAATTACTTAAAATATCTACATGTTTAGAGTACAGTAAGTCAGCATAAACCTTGACATGGACTAGAAAAGTAAATAGGTGTTGAAAAAACTGTAAAGATAAGGCATCCAGTCCCATCACATCATAGCAAATAGAAGGGAGGAAAAAAAACTGGAAGCAGTGATGGTTCTTCTTTTCTTGGGCTCCAAAATCACTGTGGATGGTGACTGCAGCCATGATATTCAAAGATGCTTGCTCTTTGGAAGGAAAGCTATGACAAACCTAGATAGTGTTTTAAAAAGCAGCGACATCACTTTGCCAACAAAGTTCTATATAGTCGAAGCTGTGGTTTTTCCATGTATGGATGTGAGAGGTGGACCATAAAGAAGGCTGAGTGCTGAAGTATGGGTGCTTTTGAATTGTGGTGTTGGAGAAGACTCTTGAGAGCCACTTGGATTACAAGGAGATCAAACCAGTCAATCCTAAAGGAAATCAACCCTGAATATTCATTGGAAGGACTGATGAAGCTAAAGATGAAGCTGAGGCTAAAGCTCCAATAGTTTGGCCATCTCTTGGTGAAGAGTTGACCCACTGGATAAGACTCTGATGCTGGGAAAGATTGAGGGCAGGAGGAGAAAGCAATGACAGAGGATGACATGGCTGAGTGGCATCACCAACTCAGTGGACATGAATTTGAGCAAACTCTGGGAAATAGCAAAAGACAGGGAAGCCTGGCGTGCTATAGTCCATGGGGTCACAAAGACTTGAACATGACTTGGCGACCACACTACAGCAACAAAGATTTTCCTGACGGTGCACACTTCCCTCCATTACATAAAAGGTATGGGGCTATGCAAGTTTTATATTAGCTGCCGTTTTTCAAAGCATGGGCCTTTCTATTAATAGTAGATCTTAGTAGCTGAAATCATACTGAAGTCTTCCTTGTATTCCATTTCTAACATTCTCGGGATCCTAATATATCTTTCCCGTACATCTTGCATGTTGAAGGTTTGTTTATTTGTTTGTTTGTTTTTTGAATCTGATACACAAGATTTCTCCATTTCTAGTCTTTTTGTGAATTCAGTTCCTTTTTAAGAATCTCTCCTTATCATCCTAACTTCTCTTTTACTACAATCATTTCTATCATTTGTCCAACTCTTCACTAGCTTTTCATTCTTGTTTTCAGAATTCTCTCTGTAGGATGCACTCGTAATTTCTACACAACTGAATACTCTTAAAGTTTTTATTTAAAAAATATAGATATTTTCTTACATGCTGTGTTGAAAATAAGACAACAGGAATCACTTATGCTAAGCTTCAGGTTTCTCAGAAATAAAATCTTAAAACAAGTCAGAAATTGCCTGATCAACACTGGTTATCTGCCCAATAGACTGCTATCCCCTTAAAGGAAAGTAACCTTGCAATAAACAATCCCTTTTTTGCCAAATATAGATGCCTTGTTCCAGCTCCCTTCTGCCTATAAAAGTCTTTTATTTCATACAGCTTTTCAGAGCTCCTTTCTGTCTGCTTGATTGAATGCTGTCCAATTCATTAATTGTTGGATAAAACCAATAAGATCTTTAAAGTTTATTCAGTTGAATTTTTAAAATAGTTTTCATTAAGTTTAAGATTGGTGATGTATATTTAAACATATCTCATAGGCATTATAACTTGCTTTCTAAAACACATTTTATAAGTAAGTGCTTAGAATCACATAGCATTTTTCTTAAGAAGAAACTGCACATCACCTGACAGTTTCATTATTTACCAATTAATAGAAAAGTGATTTATCATATCACTAGATGATTATCTATCTCCTCATTTATTGGCGAAAGAAAAGAAAACCACTATTCATTAACCATCAGACGGACATAACTACTTTATACCCTGAGGGTTAAAGAACAATTTAAGTGAATTAAAATTACTTTTATTTTTACAGTGATGGGGTCAGAAATGGAATGGTTGGACTCAGAAGGATTTTTCTAGAGATGGATTTTAACAGTTGAATAGATTTGCCTTGATTAAAGAAGGAAATAACTTGGAGAGGAAATGCAAGTATTACTTTAGGGTTATTGAGAAAATCTGGCTCACGGGGCTGAGCAGGACAAGGAGAACTCATCAGCCACTCGAGACAAGTTGTTTTATTAACAGTCAACTGGATGTGCCAGAGTGGTCGTTCTCTACCGAGAAGTAAGGCTCAGCATCCTGTGGATTTTGGCGCTCTCAACTCTGAGTATCTGGATTGACTTGTAGGGAGATTCGTATCTAGGCTTAGTGAAAACAAACTTTAGACAGAGAGCGGACAC
Source organism: Redunca redunca (assembly GCA_006410935.1). Taxonomy (NCBI): domain Eukaryota; kingdom Metazoa; phylum Chordata; class Mammalia; order Artiodactyla; family Bovidae; genus Redunca; species Redunca redunca. The sequence goes on along the minus strand of SJYQ01000330.1, from coordinate 1,794,239 downwards.
ATAGATTTCTTCTTGCTTGCCAGGTCTGATGAAGAGAGGCTTCCTGTAGTTTTGTTGAGGAGAAGGCATCTGAGCTCAGCGGGCAAGCACTGTGATGGATTAGCAATGTCTTCCAGGTGTACAGGGGGCGGGGGTATGGTAGTCCTCGAGCCAAGTATCACCATCCTACCTGAGACAGGGCATCTTCCCTTGTGGTCAGAGACAGGGGGTGCTGTTTGCTTCTGGAGACTGTGTCCACTTGACTTGGTGCCTAAATATTAAGATGATTTCATTTCATTACAACTGTCAAGCAGAGGGGGGCGATGGCATCTGAGAGCCCCGTGAGGATGCTACGGTTTACTTGGGGATGCCTATTAGTATTTCTAACCCAATTCCTTTTCAACACAATGGTTTAATTGTAGGAAGAGTTGTTTAGGGAATACTGTTTGATGGGGTTTAATCAATTTATGCTATTGGCTTCTGCTGCAGATTATACCATTTAACACACAGGGCAGACTTGATTCCATTCATCTTTGGGAAAGGCGATTTAGAATGGAATACGGCGGCTTTGAAGCTGCTGTTCTCATTTCTGAATGTGGATGGGTCCCAGGTGGAAGGTCTTGGCACTGTGTGCTGCTGTGTCCTTCCTGAATCTCTCTAAGCAGATGCTTGATCAGAGAACAGAGCCAGTGAGGGGAGGAAGTTGTCGAGATGTGCTGTTGGTAAATGTGTCTAGGGAGACTGACGTTTTCTTAACCACCCCTCTTAATCATAATAAAAATGTAGTGAATTTGAAAATTTAAAAATAGATAAAAATGAAAAATATATCATAAAACCATATAACCTGCCTTATGATACTTTTATTTCTTAATCAAACGTTTTCTTTTGTACTGGAGTATAGCTAATTAACAGGCTTCCCTGGTGACTCAGAGGGTAAAGAATCCGCCTGCAATACAGGTGACCTGGGTTAGATCCCTGGGTCAGGAAGGACCCTTGGAAAAGGGAATGGCAACTCACTCCAGTATTCTTGACTGGAGAATCCCACGGACAGAGGAGCCTGGTGGGCTACTGTCCATGGAGTCACAAAGAGTTGACACTGCTGAGCGTTGAACAACCACCTAGCCAATTAACAATGCTGTGGTAGTTTCAAGTGAACATCGGAGGGACTCAGTAAATATATAGGTATCCATTCTCCCCTAAACCCCGCTCCCATCCAGGCTGCCACGTAACATTGAGGAGAGTTGCAAGTGGTAAACAATAGGTCCTTGTTGGTTATCCATTTTGAATATAGCAGTGTGTACATAGGCAAATGAAGTTATAATTGCTGGGGCAGGGGGCAGGGAGGGAGAGTAAGGGAGTCTGAGAAGGTCATGTGATGTTTGAGCATCTATTATCACATGCATCACCTGGTTTTCTAGGTGTATAATAAGCATCAGTGGCAGGTGAGGGGAAGCAGGGAGCCAGGGGAGGAGAGCGGATGGGCTGTAGACTCAAGCCGCCATCTTTGAAACCAGAATCAATTGGTCAGCAGCTTCTGGTCCTCTCTGAGCTCGGACTTTTTTATCCAGAAGATGGATCAACAAATCAGAAGGATTAGGAACTGCTACTGATCTTTAGTCCCTCTTGCTGATAAGGACACTGGGCCAGAGAAGTCAAAACCCATAGGTGGTAAGTGTCAGAGCTGGAATTATCCTTTGGAGCTCCTAAGAGACAGTGCATTGTGAAGTTCTGTAGGGAGACTTGGATTTATTATCTGAATATGGGCTGGATTTTGAATCTAAAACTGGTCCTTCAGCTCCAGCCTTGGCACACACTATCTGTGAGCTCTTTGCCGATTCCAAACTTCCCTCAGCCTCAGTCTCCTCATCTGGGAAAGCATTAAGGTTCCCTAAAGGGCTGCTGTGAGAATCATATGATGCAGCAGATGTCACAGCAGAACGCACCATGCAGATGGAAGGTAGCGATCCAAGCAAGACCAGATGCGTAGCTGCAGGAGAAGGGCAGGAAAGACATGGAATGTCCCTTAGCCCAGGGGTGCAATTGATCTAGAACAAACACTTCCAGGCTGCTTGGATCCTAACTAGAGTTATATCATATCTGATAAACATCAGATTCAGTAAATATCATTTATTGAAAGTCTACTATGTGCAAATTACTCTTCCTATTTTCTTTTGTGATTAAGGGCTGCTTCTAACACAATCCCTATCTTAGAGGAATATAAAATTGCATTGAGAAAAGCATTTTTCAATCTGACCCATTTTGGGGGGAAACTTAAAGATTTAGAGTAGTTTTTATTACTCAACAATTTCTTTCCATGAGGCTATTCTAGAAATGCTCGCTCGATATAATGAACTTAGATTTTTCCCAAGAAGTATTCCCTCAGCCACATTGGTCCCCCTTATTTCCCTCCCCAAAATACCAAAAAAGTATACCCCTACAATGTCTAATTGTCTTCTTAGTGGTGTGTTTATAGTCAAAGATGGTGATGCCAAGTCTTGTCCATGTCCTGCTTTCCATACAGGGATAGTTTCTGAAAAGGGAATCTGGGGTGAGAGATATGAATCACTGCCCATTTTTTTGTGAAAAGCCAAGGTCGTACCAGGGCGACGCAACCTGAAGCAAACCTAAAATGTGAATGAATGATAGAATGAGGATAGGAAACGACGTTGCGGGCTGAGAGAGTCAAGATCATACAGAAGTTACAGGGTATGGATGGATGAGAACCAGTGATTCAGAAGTCAGTCCCTTAGCAGCGTGGGTAGCAGGTACGCACTCAGGGAGTCTGAAATAGCTGCAGGGGATACGGGCCTTCTACGCTGTGCCTCTTGGGTCAGTAGCTAGGGGTCAGGGCAGAAGGCAGTGGGGGCTGGAGCCAGCGGTGTGCACACTGTGCTGCAGGGGCTGCTGCAGGTGCTTGTGTAGTGGCAGAGGTTACTTTCTACACAGAGTGTATAGCAGAGTGTGGAGCACTCTCCCCTGTGCAGCCCGGCAGAGGCAGGCATACAGTCTAAAAGGACACATGTCTTACACATGTTGTAAGACACCCAGTGCCACTTGCTGTCTCTACTTTGTCTCTGATAAATACATGTCTTAGGAAGGACTGAATAATCACTTGGCATCATGCATCTTTACAAGACCATCTCTGTGAAAGGTGTTTTAAAGGAGCACTAGCAGAGACCAGCATAGCAAAAGGGTCCTGCACTAAGAGGAAGTCTTTCCTTTGGAATATCCCTACAAAGGCATCTGTTTGTCTTCCCGGTGGGCCAGCATCCTCTGGGAACCAATCAGTGCTTATCAGGAAGGCAGTGGGCTCTTATCTCAGTCCTAATTCATGCCAACTCACTAAATGGTTCAGGAAAGGACGATTTTAATTCTCACACTTTGTTTTTATGCTGTATGAGTTATAGGCAACGCTAGACACTTTCATCCAGGAAGTCTGTATTCTGGAGAAGGCTCTTGAGAGTCCCTTTGAGATTAAGGAGATCAAACCAGTCCTACAGGAAATCAATCCTGAATATTCATTAGAAGGACTGATGCTGAAGCTGAAGGTTCAATACCTTGGCCACCTGATGCGAAGAGTTGATCACTGGAAAAGACCCTGATGCTGGGAAAGATCGAGGGCAGGAGGAGAAGGGGGCGACAGAGGATGAGATGGCTGGATGGCATCACTGACTCAATGACATGAGTTGGAGCAAACTCCAGAAGACAGTGAAGCACAGGGGAGGCTGGGGTGCTGCAGACCATGGGATTGCAAAGAATCTGACAGGACTTAGCAACTGAACAATAGCAATCTGGCAGTGACAATAACAAGATTTTGTCCTTTGCCATTAAATATAATATTTTATGAATGTTTTATTATCTCTATCCCTTCCTGTTTTTAAGATTTTTTTTTAATGTGGACCATTTTAAAAGTCTTTATTGAATTTATTACAATGTTGCTTCTGTTTTATGTTTTTGATTTTTTGGCCACAAGGCATATGTGATCTCAGCTCCCTGACTAGAAATCGAACCTGCATTCCCTGCATTGGAAGGTGAAGTCTTACTCACTGGACCACCAGGGAAGTCCCATCCCCCACTGTCCTTGCATGCCTTCCTCCTCCGAGCCATAAGCATATACATGCATATTTGCTCCATAATTATAAGCTTTTAAAGGGATTATATCAATATTACCTATCATTTATAGCATATTACTACTTTAGCAACTTTCCACACATTAAAGTTTATTAAGGTGCTGTCGATGGTAATCCTTGAAGCTACTTACTAGAATACCACTTTGCAGATTTTAAAGCAAAACTCCAGAGGTGTTCCTGGATAAGAATCTGAATTTTGAATAGGTACACAACATGATTTTTATTAACATTTTAAAACCACAGCCTTATATAGATAAAGCCAAGGCTAATTTTCATACAATTTGAACATTAGGACTAAAAATGTTTTTTGTAAAACTTGGTCTCTGGGTGAAACTTAAGTTCTTGTTTCTTTCTTTTTTTTTTTTTAAAGAAAGAGTGCTTCAAAGGTTAGAAATCCCCGATAGAGAATACCTGGCCACATAATTCTGAACTTATTCCTCTTTTAAGATACAGAATAGCACCCAAGAGAGCCAAAAAAGTTCATTCTTCTCCAAAGAACCAACTTTTCTAAGTTGATACCATTATCATAATTTATGTTTCCTTTTGCGAGTACAGAACATTTCAAACACTACAGAAATTTATCCAAAAGCATTTAACATTTGCTTTTGACGTAGGTATATGATAAAGATTTGCTTCACTGAACGACTGAGTGAAGAACCTATCTCATCACACAGGAAAATGACGGAAATCAGCTGGGAAGCATGGTGTGTGGAGTCATAGCCTTCATGGGACTGGCTTAATCACAGAATTGGGTAATGCACAGGATGTAGTCACTGGAATAGATGTGGATGATTAAAGAGAAGTATAAGAGTGGAAGGAATATACTAGAAACATGTGCACATGCAGTAAAAGGTGATGTAAAGTTAAGTCTATTGATTCATTTATGTTTTATCGAGTACCTACTGTATGCCACACCCTGTGCTGCTGAGGAAGGCAGACTTGATGAGGTGATCAGACGCCCCAGATTTCCCTGAATCAAAGGCTTTCCTGAGAGGTGGGACTTCCGCACTAAAACCAGGCAGATGCTGTGATAGCTAGGATGGGTCCAATGCTCTGGACTTGAAGAAGTGCTAACAAGTATGACGGATGTTATAGGTGCTATGGGATCATGAAATGGGCATTGAATCCACGAGAGGACTCAGGAAGGTTGGGTGTTGTGGGGAAGTCAGAGATCACTCACCAACCACTGAGGTCTGAGCAGGACCAGGCTGGGAGAGAAGACCATTCGAGGGGGCAGTCCATCATCTTTGGGGGACTGTGACCCAGGAGCCTGAGAAAACCCACAAGAAGAGGGGTGAGGGGTGAACAGAAAGTGGTGCAAAATGTAGCTGCAGAACTGGGCAGTGTTGAGCCTCGTTTGGTACTTAGAGGGCACGCATTAACTTCCTACTAAGTGCAGGTGGTGTGGGTTGATGCTGGACTTGGCTTCTTCCCGGCCAGAGGTTGAGATATGGCCGAGGCAGTGAGAATGCTGCACACTGCCCACTAGACCAGTGGTCAGGGACAAGTCCCTGGCCCTTGGCAGAGAAGAATTCCCACAGAGACAGGAAGTGGTGAAATGAGTAAAGCATTTATTAGGAGGAAAAGAGTTTAGTACTTGTGGACAAACTCAGAGTCACACCCTCATGGCAGTTTGAATCACTTATATTGGGCATTTCTTCCGGGTTTCTTTTGGCCAGTCTTTTTGCTTTGCTTGGTTCTGAGTCTGTATTTGGTCCATCTCAGGACCCTCCCACGTGTGCACACGCATCTCTTAGCCAAGATGGATTCTAGCAAAGAGGCCTTCGGGAAGATTTGACATCACTCCCCTTTTCACCTCCATGGAGCTTTCTAGTTGGGAAAATCTCTTGACTTTGAGAATGACAAATATGTGGTTTCTAACCTTTAATCTTGGCAGGGCCCAGCCTACTTACTCTTGATTGTCCTGCTGTTAATATCCTGCAGTTTCTGTCTACTATAAAGAACTCCAATTTCTCACCCTTGGTGGGTGGGGGCATCTACCTCCTGACTCACTATTGCTGATATAACAAATCATCACCAACCTTAAAACAGCACCAGCTTATTATCTTACACTTCTGGAGGTCAGAAGAATAGTCACTCAGTTGTGTCTGACTCTGTGTGACCCTGTGGACTGTAGCCCACCAGGCTCCTCTGTCCATGGGATTCTCCAGGTAAGAATACTGGAGTGGGTTGCCATGCCCTCCTCCAGGGGATCTTCCTGACCCAGGGGTTGAACTCAGGTCTCCTGCATTTGCAGGTGGGTTCTTTACCATCTCAGCCACCAGGGAAACCCTGGAGGTCAGAAGTCTGGGCTGAAATCAAGGTCTTAGCAGGGCTGTGTTTCTCCCAGAGACTCTGGAGGTAGGGTCTGTTGTGTTGCCTTCTCCCAGTGGCTGCAGACTGCCTGCATCCCTTTGCTCCTGGCCCTCTTCCACCTTTAGAGCCAGCGATGGAGGGCTGAGTCTTTTTCACATCAAATCACCCTGACACTGACTCCCGCTGTATCTCTCTTCTCCTTTTACAGTTTCTTGTGATTGCAGGAAACCCACCTAGAAAATCCAGAATAAGCTGTGCATCTTAAAGTCAACTGATTAGCAACCTTAATTCTGTGTGAAGCCTTAATCCCGTTTGCCATAGAAACATAAAAATATTCACAGGTTCTGGGAGTTAGGATATGGAAGCCTTTGGTGGTGGTGTTGGTGGGGGGGTTGGCTGGGAAGCATGATTCTCCTGACCTTGGGGCCACTGTAAGGATTTTGTGCTGGGTTTGAAGAGGATTGGGATTCAGAAATGATCAAAGCCTTTCTGGGGATGGAGTGATGGTGGTCTGTTTGCATTTTAGAGGATCACCCTGCTGTGTGTGTGGGGGGTGAGGCTGTGGAGCAGGTCTGCAGTGTGGGGACACCTGCAGGGAAGCTCTTGCCAGGCTGCTGGTGAGAGATGATGGGCTGGATGATCTGGACTAGGGCTTGCACCAGGGAGATGGACAGATATAAATAAACCAGAGCTGTAACCCGCAGGTGGCGATGCCATAAATTGGAGACAGACTAAAGACAGGAGAGAATGAGGAATCCCATGCTTTTCTGTGTGTGTATTCATGAAGAAGACTATTTCCTTTATAAGGGGTCACTTTGAGACCTTGTTGTGGAAGAGATAATGATTTCAGCTTGTCTTTGCTGAGCGCATCAAATAGACACCCGTTCCAGGTTAGGTGTACAAGTCTTGGTTTCAGAATTCACATCTATGTCTGTTTCCTCCAAATGAAACGTTTATTCCCCCAAATGATTTTGAGAGGCTTGTTTCGATATTTGATAAATCTCTCCTGTGCATTTCTTCAAATTTAGAGATAGGAACCTTATCAGAGCCATTTCCGTTTGGTGCTTCTCCTGGACTGGTATATGCTAATCACCTTGACATTTTGTATTCATCAGGTGTGAGAGGAACGCTTTATCCTGAATTGATGGGGACACTTGTTTCTAATGAGAAATCTGATGAAATCCAGTGCTTTGAATACAGAACATCTGCAAACTTTTGTAGCTTTAGAATTCTCCTGAAGTTTTTCTCTTCTCTATAGAAGACGACCATGGTGGGTTTCAATGCAAAACTGCATCTCATAGTGATGTAGTTTCTCTATGTGATAAGGATTTTACTTTAAAACCCCATCAAGGAGGAGAAGGGACATTTTCCAGTGGAAAGATATGAAAATAAGTCTTGGTCTGTCTCAAGGTCTAATACCCATTTCCTATTCAGCGCCCCCCCCACTACCTCCCCCCCAACCAGGAAAGATCATCTCATCAGAAATTCAGGGGGAAAAGAAGGCTTTTCATTCTTATTCTCATTTCCTGACATTCTTACTCTAAAAGTCATTATTAATGGAGAGAACTCTGCCTGTTAGGTAATCTGTGTCTTCCCCTAGCCTGGTGGTATTTCATTATCATTTAAATATGCCACCCACTGCTCCTTCTAAAACCTTTTGAATGGAGGGTCATTAGTAGATTTTTTTTCCCCCCTAAATTATGCACAGCAGTTGTTAAAGCAAGATGGTCTCAGTGAAGCTCATTCCATGTTGAAGAAGTGGAGTGTAGACTGAGATAATTATCTGGATAATTCAGTTTCCCGTTCTCTCTCCTGAAATGAAACATGTCTTTCATCCTTTCTTTTCTCCCTTCTTTCATCCTTTCTGGGTTATCTTTGCCAAAGAAAGGCACTCTTTTTTTCCATGCTGCCATAGACTACAGCGCATTTTTTAAAATGTTTTTTTTTTTGAAGTGTTAGCTATTTTTTTAAAGGCGCATCAAACTTGTAATGATCCATTTTAAAAGCAGGACTCATCTTTCCTTTCTCAGCCATTTCAGGGGATTAATTCTCCGTTTCTATGCATCAGATTCCCTTTGGGCTGAGGATTACTCCAAACTTGGACTTTGTCTTTATTCTTAAGAATCACAACCCCCTGAGAATTAAACATGCTCATGAAAATTGCTGGAGGTTTTCTGAGAGTCTTTTGCTGTTACAAATGTGAGCCGGGCACAATTCGCATTTTATCCTAGCAGAAGGAGCCTCTCCTGGGCATCCCAGTTTTCTGTGGAAGGAAGTGATCAGTCATTCTTGATCTCCATTCCTCATACACAGTACCAAGGAGTGGTGCCCCAGAACATGGGAACTGTCACTGGAGGACCTGCTCTGGGGCAGGCACGCCCCTGTCTTAAGCAATTTTTCCAGGCCTCGAGTTTATGTCTGTGAAATGGGAATAGCATATGCCAGCACTGAAGGTGTTGTAGTGATAAAATGTGATGGAGAGATGAAGATGCTATAAACATGTGACAGATTCCCCTGTTTGCCTTTCAGTCTTGAGTAGACCTGATCTCATGTGGCCTTGATCTTCAGCGGCTTGAAGCAGAGCTTCAGTTCTGGGCCGGAGATTGAGGTTGGGCCATGATTGAGTCCTGAATTCCTAGTCACTAGACCAGTGGTCAGTGACGAGGGCCTTGGCCCTTCGGCTTTGCAGAAAAGAATTTCCACAAAGAAGGAAAGTAGTGAAAAAAAGTGAACTGTTAATTAGGAGGAAGAAGACTACAGTACCTAGCGATAGACACATGGGTGGGCTCGGAGTCACGCCCTTGTGGTAGTTGGAATCACTTTTGTGGGCATTTCTTCCAGGTTCCTTTGGCCGGTCATCTTGCTTTGCTTGGTTCTGAGTCTGTATTTGTGCATCTCAGGGTCCTCCCATGTATGCATGCATCTTTCAGCCAAGATGGGTTTTCCACTGAAGAGGCTACCACTGTGGCATCACTCACCTTTTGACTTTCAAGGAGCTTTCTAGTCAAGCAGGTCGTCTTGACTTTCAGAATGAGAAACATGTGGTCTCTTACGTCTTATCTGGACAGGGCTTAGCATCTCCTTCTTACTGTTATGGAATTTCAGTTCACAGGGAACGAACTCCACCCACTCTCCCTGGGGCCCATCTATCTCCTGCCTCAAGCCCAGACCAGCAGCTTCTGTCATACTCTTTACACTGAGTCCCAACGATGTGGCTGACATGATCCTAGGAGCTGTCACCTTCAGATTGGCATTGCCACTGGCATTTGCCCTCAATCTCTGCAAGGGTCAAATTATCTGCTGCTGCAGCTGCTGCCCTTCCACACCCCCTGAAAGGAGTTCATGGTGGAGAGCAGGAGCAAGGTGCTCTGTGCTCTGGGAAGACTGCCAGAACAGGTCTTCAGATAGTCAGATATTTTCAGGAGGAGATTTTATGAGCCCAATTCTTATATCTCCTCCAATCTAGAAAAACACCAAAACCCTTCATGGTGATGATGGCTCCTCATGACTAGCAAAACCTTCAGTAGACTAGAAGACACCTTTTGGAAAATTAAGTGCTTGATTACATGTGTTCCTCTTCATCAAAATCACATAAATACTGACCCCTTCACACAAACATCTTTGGAGCAGTCTCTCATGGATATCAGAAATGCTGTTTCCTGGGCTCCAGTCCTCATTTGCCCCCAGATAACACCTAACTCAGTCTTCCCAGGTGGTGCAAGTGATAAAGAACTCTCCTGCCAATGTATGAGAAATAAGTGATGTGGGTTCAATCCCTGGGTCAGGAAGATCCCCTGGAGGAGGGCACGGCCACCCACTCCAGTATTCTAGCGTGGAGAATCCCATGGACAGAGGAACCTGGTGGCCTACAGTCCATGGGGTCTCAGAACAGTCAGATATGAACAAAGGGACTGAAAATGCATGCATGCAACACCTAACTCGCAGCTCTCACATTGTGGATTATTTCTTTTTCTTTTTTTTTTCGAGTACTATGCTTGTTCCTAAAGGTTCAGCTGTGACCATGTAGGCATGTTTCCTCCATCTCATAGACTATCTATGGAAATAGACACTAAACAGAGTGAGGACACATTGGGAAACAAAACTGCATCCTTGTCCTCTTGGATCTTACCCTCCAGGAGAGGAATCAGAATATAAGAAATAAGCAAGTGGGTATTTATTAAAGTGACAAATAGTGATAAAGGCTCTGATGACCAGGAAATCAGGATGTGAGGATGGAAGTGTCCAGAAGGCATGATTTTAGACTGTATATCTAGATTGTATTGGGGCCTCTCTGATGACATGGCACTTGAGCAGAGAACTGAAATAACCCCATAACTGCGGCTTGTCTTGAGATTGGTGATGTTGATCACGTCAAAGGCTGACTCCTCCCAGACATCAGCAGAACAACCTCTGGACAAGTTGAAGATGGGTTTACCAGTTACTGTATTAAGACAGAATTTCACAGGTGGTGCTTGTTGTAAAGAACCTGCCTGCCAATGCAGGCAACATATAAGACCTGGGTTCGATATCTGGGTAGGGACGATCTCCTGGAGGAGGGCATGGCAACCCACTCCAATATTCTTGCCTGGAGAATCCCAAGGACAGAGGAGCCTGTGGGCCACAGTCCATGGGGTCACAATGAGTCAGACAGGACTGAAGCAACTTAGCACGCACATAAGCTGTTTCAGCAAAGTCTTCATTGGGGATGGGCAAAATCACAGTAATTTTTGAGATTTAGAAGTGTGTTGAAGGTGGATCTTTTCATACAGGAACTTGATTAGGAGAGGGTAAAGATTATGATGTAATAGCTTAGGATTGGTGAACAAAATAAGGCAAGGACCTTGGGATGATGGGTTCTGAGGGCCTTGGGGTAGAAAAGGATGTTTGATACTTGCTGTTGACAAGCTGATGGGTCTTTCAAAAGTTCCTGCAATATGCCATAAAGTCATTTGGAGGTTTTGCTTTCTGGGAAAGAGTTTCCTAGAACAGTAAGGTTATATGATGAAGACAGTAAAATAATAAAGTCACGATAATGCAGAGAGCAGTAGATGGTTCTGATTCTCAGCCACCACCATCATCAGTGTTATCTGTTAAGGTTTATTGAAGACTTACTTTATCTTGAGTACTATGCTTGGTCCTAAAGGTGCAGCTGTGAACATGTAAACATGTTTCTTGCATCTCATAGATTATCTATGGAAATAGACATTAAACAGATACTCATGTGTATAATTAATTACGAATATGATTTATAGATGTTGCATAGGGAGAATGTTACTTGCTATGACGATGACTTGTAAGTCAGAGGGTCCCGAAATGGTCCCTCTAGGTGTCTGATACAATGTGTCTTGCATGAATGCTAGGTGCAGAAAGGAGTCAAGGAGAAAGGGGGGTGAAGGAGACTGAACTTTATCTCAAGAGCAAGGAGGAACAGAATGTCCCTGTATGTCAATGAACATCGTGTCCCTGTATTCACACACACGTCAGCACCAACAGTATTCTAAGATACATTCACGGCACACAGTGACAGTGTTCAGAGGCATCCACATTGACACAGTCCATCAGCAATTGCTTGGCCTGTTCTTCTAACTAAATAGCAGTTGTTTGTTGAAAGAATGAGTGAATGTTGAATTAATCAGCACTGTTTAGTTCCTAGGTGACCTCCAACAGATCATTTGCTTATGCAAAGCATACAGAAGCTTGATAGAAGACAAGTTTGCATCCCAGACTAGCCTGCTCAGGAATGCAGAAAAGCAGGCAATTCTCACCATCAGTCCTCAACTATTCCCTCTCCTACTGATTCAGTGGGCTTCCCTGGTGGCTCAGATGGTGGCAAGTCCACCTGCAATGCAGGAGACCCAGGTTTGATCCCTGGGTCTGGAAGATCCCCTGGAAAGGGAATAGATACCCTCTCTGGTATTCTTGCCTAGAGAATTCCATAGACAGAGGAGCCTGGCGGGCTACAATCCATGTTGTCCCAAAGAGTCAGACACAACTGAGTGGCTTTCACACATTGATACACACACAAATTCAGTAGATCTGGGATGGCATCAGGTTCCCTGGGTGATTCAGATATCCAGGTAGACTGGGAACCTCTTCTATTTGGGATTTGTCTTCAGTGACCCCTGATGGACTTTTTCTGACATCTTTGGGTATTCCTTAAAAAAAAAAAAAAAAAAAACAAGAGCAGGATGGGGATAAGTCAGCCTATTTATATCAGCCGGTCCTTTTTAATTGGGGACCGGAACGAGGGAGGAGCCGAGAAGGCTCTGAGAGAAGTTATATCTTAATGCATCGCTCTGCGTGGTTTGAGGTCTTTGCTCTTTGCATATAGTGGGAGATGAGGTTGCCTTGTGATGAAATATAGGGCATGCATGGGGTCAGGCTGTGTAAGTTCACATTTTGTAGCTGTGCAGACTTGGCCAATTTCTTTCACTTTTTCTTGCCCTATCTGTAACAGAGAGGTTATGTTGGCAAGTCCATATGTTCTTGAAGGGTTTAAGTGAGATACTTCAGTGAAAAACACGTACTACAGAGCCTAGAATCTAGTCGACATGCTGTCCATGGCAGGTGCCGCCCTCTCTTGAAGGCAGTCAATCTACACACCCCCCCCACCCCCTGCCCCGAGAAGGCAAATGGGGAAGAGCTGATTTCAGTTTTGTGCTGCCTTGCTGGGCATGTGATGGGCAGAGACAGATTTGCTTGTATTTGGAAATCAAGCACTTGAGAGGCGATTCATATCTTGAGGTCTGATTCCTGATTGTATCAGAATCTTACAGCAACTTCCTTCATGGAAAAGAGCAGCAGTTGGCTTGGATAGGTGATGCCATGGGGTGGGTTACTGGTGTCTCTTTCAAATTCCTATCTGAAATAACCTCTGTCTCACTAAGGTTGAACCAAGCACATCTTTATTTTGACTTACACTTTAGACAGGTTTACAGAGGCCAGAATAAAACAGGAAAATGCCCTTCAGGACTCAAACCAGATAAAACTTTGTCATTCCCTACCCTGCCATCAAGTTGAGTGTGGAATTCACTTAGCTGATAAGGATGGTGACATTTTTCCTCTTTGAAGTTTTATCAGATACGAGTCAGGCAAAGCCATATTTACCATCTACTTTGAGTTTCAAATATTGGATGGTGGCTTTTAAAAAAAACCATGAAGATGTGAAAATCATGGTGAAATAAGCATTTGGAAACTTAAACATTTTTTGATTTTGTTTTTGGGTGTAGCTGGTTAACAATATTGTGGTGGTTTCAGGTGAGCAGCAGAGGGCCTCAGCCGTATGTGTGCAGGCATCCATTCCTCCCCCACCCAACTCCCCTCTCACCCAGACTGCCACATAACACCGAGCAGAGCTCCCTGTGCCATCCAGCAGGTCCTTGCTGGTTACCCAATTTAAACATAGCAGTGTGTACATGATCTTTCCAAACTCCCTAACTTTCCCTTCCGTGCATCCTTCCCCCTGCAACCATAAGTTCATTCTCTGAGTCTGTAAGTCTGTTTTCTGTTTTATAAATGAGTTCATTTCTTTTTAGATAAAGAGTTTGGGAACATTTAATGAATGTAAACCATGACATTGGTAAAGCTACCCTGTAGAATTAAAACAATGAAAATGAAATACAAACTCAGACAGTCCTAAATCCTGTTAAGAGAAATCCTTAGAGAAAAGCTCCCTGCTTGGCATGTGTCATGAATGGAGGATAAACGTTTTCGTATCGTTTACCAGGATGATACTAATATTCCTGGTGCTCAAAGTCCAGATGGCAGACAACACAGGTATAATCTTACTGAGAGCATATCTTTGTCCCTGGAGCACAACCCTGGAATTAACAAGGAAGCAGAAAGTCATGGCGTTTCCCCCGAGAGAAAGAGAAGCGTGAGTTGTGGGCCAATTGTCAAGGGTAGACTTGGAGCTCTTCACGATTTCTACTCCTTGTTTTCCAGTATTTCACAGAAAGGAATGATTAATGAGATTTCCAACTCAAAAGATTTCAGAGGTTCATGGAGATAAGAAAAGAAGGCAATTTAATTTTCTTACCTGGAGTTCTTGCTGTCCCCAGGGGTGGCACTGGGGGCAGTGGGGAACTCAACTGCCTTTGATCTCCGAGGGGGAGTTATGTGTGTCCCTCACGGACAAAATAAATGGAGGAAGACTGACTTTCCTGTTAATTACATTGGCATCCTCAAGTATCTTTTTTAGTGTCCTTAAAAATTCCAAGAAGTCCTAAACTTGTGAGAATGATGCATCTGGTACTGGATTAAGTTTATCTGTGGGCTGGCTAACAATTTTGTTTGTGTTTTTGCTCATCAGCTTTTAGAAAAACTGGGATGAACTTTTTGGCCAACCCAATGGAATACAGGGAGTTGGTAATGGACAGGGAAGTCTGGGGTGCTGTAGTCAATGTGGTCACAAAGAGTCGGACATGACTGAGCAGCTGAACTAAATGGAATCTAGTCCCCAGCATCTCTGTAAGTACTTGTTTTGATTTAATTCAGTTCAGTTCAGTCACTCAGTCGTGTCCGACTCTTTGCAACCCTATGAACTGCAGCACCCCAGGCCTCCCTGTCCATCACCAACCGCTGGAGTTTACCCAAACTCATATCCTTTGAGTCGGTGATGCCATCCAACCATCTCATCCTCTATTATCCTCTTCTCCTCCTGCCCTCGATCTTTCCCAACATCAGGGTCTTTTCAAATGAGTCAGCTCTTCACATCAGGTGGCCAAAGTATTGGAGTTTCAACTTCAGCATCAGTCCTTCCAATGAACACCCAGGACTGATCTCCTTTAGGATGGACTGATTGGATCTCCTTGCAGTCCAAGGGACTCTCAAGAGTCTTCTCCAACATCACAGTTCAAAGCATCAATTCTTCAGTGCTCAGCTTTCTTTATAGTCCAAATCTCACATCTATACATGACCACTGGGAAAACCATAGCCTTGACTAGATGGACATTTGTTGGCAAAGTAATGTCTCTGCTTTTTAATATGCTACCTAGTTTGGTCATAACTTTCCTTCCAAGGAGCAAGGGTCTTTTAATTTCATGGCTGCAGTCACCATCTGCAATGATTTTGGAGCCCCCCAAAATAAAGTCTGACATTGTTTCCACTGTTTCCCCATCTATTTGCCATGAAATGATGGGATTGGATGCCATGATCTTCATTTTCTGAATGTTGAGCTTTAAGCCAACTTTTTCACTCTCCTCTTTCACTTTCATCAAGAGGCTTTTTAGTTCTTCTTTACTTTCTGCCATAAGGGTGGTGTCATCTGCATATCTCAGTTTATTGATATTTCTCCTGGCAATCTTGATTCCAGCTTGTGCTTCTTCCAGCCCAGCATTTCTCATGATGTACTCTGCATATAAGTTAAATAAGCAGGGGGACAATATACAGCCTTGACCTACTCCTTTTCCTATTGATTTAATTACTTATAGGGAAAGTTTGCCTAACTTAGGTGGTACTCGTATGCTGAGAATGACATCTCTATAGCTATATCTGTAGCTTTCTAGGGATGAACAACCCTTGTAGACTTTCTGAATCCTTTCTCTATGGTTAATCACCACTATTTTGTGAGTGCTTCATGGACACCAAAACACTATTTTTTTTCTGAAGTCTGAAATTTAATCCTCGGTAACAACATTAGGAGATGAAATATGCTGAAAGTGTTAGTCACTCAGTTACATCCAACTCTTTGACTCCACAGACTGTAGCTGCCAGGCTCCTTTATCTGTGGGATTTTCCAGGCAGGAATACTGGAGTGGGTTGCCATTTCCTCCTCCAGGGACTCTTCCCAACCCAGAGATTGAACCCAGGACTCCTATACTGCAGGAGGATTCTTTACTGTCTGCTAGGAAGCAGATGACATTAATTCTAGTTTACTAGTGAATTCAGATGAACTTTACAAATGAATTTGAAACAGGGCCTGAAGCACAGAGAGACCCACACTTTTGTTTAGTATTCTATTCTGCCTCCATCAGAACTGGTTGCACAGCCCTGGCACTCCCATGGAATTGCATGAAATGAAGAAAAGATCCTGGGCAGTGGACACTTGGCTGACATGCAGGAGCCAAAGTAAAGTTATAATATGTCAGATATGTTGTCTTATTCTTACTCCTTTTTCTGTTGCCTGTCAACCATACTTCTGGCAAGAGTTTGTGATGGAGGAGTTTTATGATGTAAAAGATGGAGGTCACAGAGTTCCCATCTTCTACAGGAGGAGGCAGGGTTTGTGCCAGTGGAGATACGTGCAGTCCTAATAAGAGAAAATTTGTGTATGGACACAGAATAATACACGCCCATGTCATCACAGGTATGCAGACACACATGGCTGAACAGCACTGTAGAAAATTAAATCAGTATTAATATCATTTGGAAATGGGAGGAAAGATGATGACCTTAGCATGTCTTAAAGCCTGCAGAATGCCTGGTTCTTTGCTCACATAAATACATTTATTTCCCAACATATCTGTAAGAATATGTACCATTTTTCCCATTATATATCTGGATAGCCAACTCATTGGAAAACACCCTGATGCTAGGAAAGGTAGAAGGCAGGAGGAGAAGGGGATGGCAGAGGACAATATGGTTGGATGGCATCACCGACTCAATGAACATGAGTTTGAGCAAGCTCTGGGAGATGGTGAAGGACAGGGGTGCCTGGCATGCTGCAGTCCATAGGATCGCAAAGAGTTGGACATGACTGACCAACTGAAAAGCAACAACACAGTTTATGTAGCTTGTTCAAGTTTGCAAAATTAATACAGAGCACAGCCATCATAGGGCATTCCTGGTGGCTCAGTGGCAAAGAATCTACCTGCCAATGCAGGAGACACAGGTTCAGTCCCTGGGTCGGAAGATCCCCTAGAGAAGGAAATGGCAATGCACTCCAGTATTCTTGCCTAGAGAATCCCACAGACAGAGGAGCCTGGCGGCTGCAGCCCATGGGATCACTAGGGAGTCAGACATGACTTAGTGTCAGAAGTAGAACAACCACCACCATCTTGCATATGATATATTAACTTGTTCCCTTCCATTGGGATATAAGTATTATTTAAACAAGCATCTTATTCTTTTTATTGATAGGATACTTTTGCCTAAAAATCATACTAGGCATTAAATATGATGTTCTCCACCTATCTGTTGAAATAATGATCACAATTGTGATTGAATTCTTTTTGACAAATGACCAAAATTCAGTGTTTATGTGTAATGATGATGATCATCCATGATCACTCATGAAGGGTAATGACATTAGAGCTTTAGTCTGATATTTTCCAAAGACTTTTTTTTTTTAGCCCAGGGCAAAAAGAAGAGGGTCATAAGCTGTGAGTGGAGGAAGTCAAAAAGCTACAGAACAAATAATCATCTATTTATCCTGTCCATACTTCAGGTTAATATGCAAAGTCGTCGGTGACTTTGAGAAATAATTCATACAGCACTATAAAAAAAGGATAACCTGTGTGTTTATAAATAAAGGGCATTCATCATATTGAAACAGCAAAAACTTTTCAATCCCATCAGTTAACTCACAAAGGCTGCAAGTTGGTTGAACGCTGTCTTGCCTGTCTATTTAGTATTTCCAGACAGGGACTGTACAGTACAAAGCAATTTGCTTTTATATAATTTCCTTCATGCTTGCAAACACAACAAGCATCACAGGGAGAGTCAGTCATGAACTGAAGAGAGAAAGGGAATGATTTAAAGTGGGAGAGTGGTTCATTTGCTTTGGGGTATGAGAAACAATTATTTCAATAGGCCAGAGTTTCTGCAGGAAGTCAGGTGAATAAGAATGCTTGTGCTGGCCCTCTGCTTTCTCAGGACTGCTTTGCCTAAGTAACTTTTTCTATTTAAAGGATTTCTTACTGAGCCATGAATGCTTTTTACCGTGATGAGGGCCAGATTTGCCTCCTAGAAGCCTAGGAACAGTAGTTTCATTTCCCCCTACTTCTCCCAAAGATCATCTACTCTGACCTTGCTGCTTTTATCATTAAGTCATGTATTTGAAATGCGTTTGGGTTTTGGCCAGGATGGAGATCCCGATCTTTACACAAACTCCTTTTCAGCTCTGTGATCCGTTTTCATTTATTTATGTATATATTTGCTTATTTGAGAGAGGATTAGCTCATTTGCCTTCCTTGATGTATATTTTTAAAAATTCTTTTGTGTGTTTTTTTTTAACTTTTTATTTTATACTGGGGTATAACCGATTAGGGGCTTCCCAGGTGGAGCTAGTGGTAAAGGACCCATCTGCCAATGCAGGTAGACTTGACAGACACAGGTTCGATCCCTGGGTCAGGAAGATCTCCTGGAAGAGGGCAGAGCAACCCATTTCAGAATTCCTGGGCTTCCCTGGCTCAGATGGTAGACAATCTGCCTGCAATGTGGGAGAACTGGGTTCAATCCCTAGGTTGGGAAGATCTCCTGGAGGAGGGCATGGCAGTCCACTCCGGTATGCTTGCCTGGAGAATCCCCAGATTCCCCAGATTCTCCCTGGACAGAGGAGCCAGGTGGGCTACAGTTTCATAGAGTCTCAAAGAGTTGGACGTGGCTGAGCTACTAAGCACATAGCTAATTAACAATGTTGTGACAGTTTCAGGTAGACAGCAGGGCAACTCAGCCATACATGTACATGTATCCATTCTCCTAGAAACTCCCCTCCATCCAGGCTGCCACATAGCACTGTAAACTTCGTGTTTCCACTGACTGATATAACTAGGCATTTATTCGGTTTCTGTAATAAACTGTAAAGTAGTAAAGGTCCTTTGAAGTGTCAGGCATTGCCCAAGGGTTTAGAGCTAGAGCGGGAAGTAGACACAAGGGTGGCCGTAGGAAGCTTCCTTGACCCTGGAGAGCTTAGGAAAGGTGAGTCCTTGAGCCCAAATGCATTACTTATGGGACATTCTAAGCCCTGGTCACGATGCTTTTGAATTCATAAGGGTTCATTCTTTGTGCTCCCCTATATCCATGGCCCCTGGGTTTCTGCAGTGTCTCCCAGGTATTTGGCCCCAGTGTACAAATCTTTTGTGTGTTTCCATGCAGTTGAAACAAACTGATGATGAGTTGAGCAGATGTTAATGTAGATCCGAAGGACACAGGGAGGGCTCCTGTCTCAGGAGGCAGAGTCCCAGTGACACAGCGCTGTCCTCCCAGCTCCTCCCTCAGTGAAGAGCCCCATCGTACAATTTGCCCTTCTTGCCTTCAGTCTCCTTTTCCAGAACAATGAAAACACAGACATGCAAACATCCTCCCCAACCTGCTGCAGAGAGGTTTTGCCTTCTGTCTCCATACTTGGTCCATCTCCCACTTCCAGTGGGACCCGTCTACTCCCCACTGCATCTTCTCTCGCCTGCATTTCTTCTGCAAACCTTTGCCATCTCCCCACCTCCACTCTGGGTCTGCTCCAGGCTCTTCTCCCCGGATGCTCCCACATGTGGTCAGGTCCATATTCCTGATGTGTAGCCTTCAGTGGCTCAAGATTAAACTCCTTTCAGAGGATCCAGACCATATTTTTCTCTGTATGACCTTTCAGGTCTCTGCCCACCTCTCTTTTCTTCTCCTCTTCTCTCTGTTCCAGCAGCACTGGTCTTCTTTAACTCCTTCAAAGAACCTTCCTTCCTTCCATCCTCGACGTTGGCACAGGCTGTTCATCTGTCTGGAATATTCCCTCTCCCCCATCTCACCCATCTCCAGATCCAAGGGTCTTTCTAACCTGGTGGTGTATCTTCAGTATTTAACACAAGGACAAACCAGTCCATCCCAAAGGAAATCAACCCTGAATAGTCATTTGAAGGACCGATGCTGAAGCCAAAGCTCCAATACTTTGGCCACCTGATTGGAAGAGACGAGTCATTGGAAAAGACTCTGGTGCTGGGAAAGATTGAGGGCAGAAGGAGAAGGGGGTGACAGAGAATGAGATGTTGAATGGCATCATTGACTCAATGGACTTGAGTTTGAGCAAGCTCTAGGAGATGGTGAAGGACAGGGAAGCTTGGTGTACTGCAGTCCATGGGGTCACATAGAGGCCAACAGGACTGAGTGACTAAACACCAACCATCAACTAGAAGGCTTTCATTTACTACAGAATGAATCAATATGTGAATGACCAATGAATGAATGGAACAAAGTGAGTTCTGAGGTTTCCCTGGAGATAACATTATCCATCCAATGAGGTCCACGTACTCTACAGGTTCATGCCCCTAAAGCCATGGTGTAACTATAGGTTAGCGGACGTACATATATTTTCTTCCTCTGATAGCTATGGTGACCTAGGAGCAGTGGCATCCTGCTAGCAATGCTCATACCTTGAATCCAGAGCTCAGGTTCTAATGCCATTTCCAGTAACTCCTTGAAGAAGCAGCTGAGTCTAGGTCTTAGACAGGAAATATACAAGATGGGCCAGGAGGATCTTATACTGCCCAAAAGTAAGGAAGTGCTCAGAAAACAAAACAATGGGGATTTGTCAAAGAAATAGAGGAGCCTGAAAAAGCTCCCGATGGCCAAACTGGAACTATTTGAGCAACAAAATAAAGTTGTATTGGATTATAACCCAAAGGATAAAATATACTACCTAGATAGTATGTTAAAAAGCAGAGACATCACTTTGCCAGCAAAGGTCCGCATAGTCAAAGCTATGGTTTTTCCAGTAGTCACGTACGCATGTGAGAGTTGGACTGTAAAGAAGATTGATTGCCAGAGAATTGATGCTTTCAAATTGTAGTGCTGGAGAAGACTCTTGAGAGTCACTTGGACTACAAGGAGATCAAAGCAGTCAATACTAAGGGAAATCAACCCTTGGAAGGACTATGATTGGAAGGACTGATGCTGAAGCTGAAGCTCCAGTACTCTGGCCACCTGATATGAAGAGCTAACTCACTGGAAAAGACCCTGATGCTGGGAAAGATTGAAGGCAGAAGAAGACGGGGCTGGCAGAGAATGAGATGGTTAGATAGCATCATGGACTCAATGGACATGAATTTGAGCAAACTCCAGGAGACAGTGGGCTTCCCTGATAGCTCAGGTGGTAAAGAATCTGCCTGAAGTGCAGGACACCCTGGTTTGATTCTTCTGTCAGGAAGATCCCCTGGAGAAGGAATAGGCTGCCCACTCCTGTATTCTGGCCATGAAAATTCCATGGACTGTATAGTCTATGGGGTCACAAAGAGTTGGACTCAACTGAGTGACTTTCACTTTCATTTTCCGGGAGATAGTGAATGAAAGAGGAACCTGGCAAGTTACAGTCCTAAAGAGTCAGACATAACTTAGCAACTGAACAACAACAGTGTAAAATAAATTTCCATAAGTTCACACTGATGTAAATGAATTCTTGAATAAATTAATACATGCAAGAGGAGAAACAAATCTCCTGGGTAGAAGAATTCCAAATAATTTACTTACATTCTTCATCTTCAAAGAAGTGAAGCAGAACTCTGTACTCTGGAGTTCTGGCTATGCTTAGTGATTTTCCCCAAAAAAGTACAGTGTGAAAAGCCAAAAAGAATAAAGCAGTTTAATGGTGGGGAAACCTGTTGGACCCCTGCTCAGCCAGGAGATCACATCAACAACAATAACTATGCTCATTGTAGGTCCCCTTGATTGGATGTGATGAACTTGGAACTTTTCCTCTGTGATCTTCCTCCAAAGACCAGTAACCCTAGCCTAATAAAGAGAAAAATGTTAGACAAATCCTCATTGAGAGACGGTCTACAAAATCCCTGAGCACTACTCCTCATAACTGTCAAGGTCTTCAAAAATAGGGACAAACTGAGAAATGGACCCAGCCCAGAGGAGCCTAAGGGGACAGGATGACTAAGGTACCTTTGCTGTGATACTCTCCGTGGGATCCTAGAACAGGGAAGGGACATTTGGTGAAAACCAAGGGAATCATTCCAAGAGTGGGCTTTAGTGAATCATGATGTGTTGATACTGGTTCATTAATCTGACAAATGTCCCGTATCAATATGATCATAATAAAAGTATTAATGGGTGTGTCCTCTATGAGAGCTCTCTTTGCAATTTTTCTGTAAATCCAAACGTGTTCTAAAAAAATAAATAAATCAGCTCTATGAAGGGAAATGAAAAGCCATGGGCATTCATTCTTCCAACAGCTGGTGATGGATCCCACCTTGCTGCTACCCGGGGCCAAGACTGAACTGGGATTCTGCCCTTCTGTCACTCTCCCTGGTTCCTCCCCTTGCACCCTGCCTGCAGATTTTATTTTCTTTCGCTTCACACAGCACTCAGCTGCTGTCACAGGCAAATATCTGACTGCCTGGTATGCTATTGTTCAACACACTGGGGAAAAATGAGCCTTCTTGCTGGAGTCTGGGTCCCTGAGCAAATAAACAGAAAAGAAAAATGGTGCCTGCAATGGGGTGACAAGGTAGAGAGAAAGGTGGGGAGGCAGATGATGGAGAAGTGTGTCATTGACTTAGCATTTGGGGAAACACCACCCTTCTCATCTCCCCATTTATACTATTCCCCAGCTGCCCAGCTGTCTACCCCCATCCCCACCCCACCGCCCAGTTCATCAGTGAGCATTGTGGTTGCTGGCAAGGTGTCCATTCCCAGGGTTAAGGGCTGGAGCCAACTGTTTTGCATATGTTACTTTCATGGTGGTTTTAGATGCTCTGCCTAAGCTCTTGAGTCTTGCATTCTGGATGCTCTGCTGGGCACTGGAAACACACTGGAACAGAAATGGGTGGTGGAAAGACTCTGGGAAATCCCAGTGGTAGTTTAGTAGCAAACAGAGGTTTCATCTTCCCCAGCGTCTTGGAACCCTGTTGAGAGGGCAGAGGTGGAGGGTGAACTCCACGCTGTCTAGTTCACCCTCCAGCTGTGAGACTTTGGAGAAACCATTTAACCTTGATGAGCCTGATGTGCAGAATGGGGAGATACTAATCATAGCTGCTTCAGGAGACTGTGTGAAGATTAAATGCATCGATACAGATAAAAGACTTTAGAGCGCCTGGCATGTGGAACGCTCCCAATATAGAAGACCCCCAACCCCACCCTAAATTAATTGTGTATACTTAAAATGTGAAGCAGTACTATTTCCTATTTCATCTCTTGATCTTATCTTGTCCATCCGTGCGCAACTATGTCTGACTCTTTTGACTCCCATGGGCTGTAGCCCACCAGGCTTCTCTGTCCATGGGAGTTTTCCAGGCAAGAATACTGGAGTGGGTTGCCATTTCCTTCTCCAGGGGATCTTCCCACCCCAGGGTTCATTGAACCCACAATTCCTGTGCCTCCTGCATTGCAGGCAGATTCTTTACCTCTGAGCCACAGGGGGAGCCCAAAAGTGTTGTCTTAGAAAAAAAAAAAATTAGAAATCCATCAGCCTAAAGGCAATATTTGTAATTGAGCAGACTTAAATTTTGTCTGGATTATTAATTTACTAATCATTTCTGTAGGTAAAGTTCAAACTGAGAAGTCTCATTTTTTCCCCTTATTAATCGTTTGAATATTCCATTTACTGAATAACTATTATGTACCAGACTCGGCGGCAAGTGCTTTATGTGACTGTCTCATCTTCCCAACAGCAGGAGGTAGATACTATTATTCATTTTGCTTAACCCAACATCCGAGAGGTTAGGGGACATTTCAAGTTTTCAAGGTTTGACGCCAGGATTCAGAACAGGGCTTGCAGATTCCAATAATAACCTCTACACGGTGATGCTCTATTGCCTGTTTGTTCAGTAACTTAGAAAAGAGTGGTATGAGGCATCTTGCATCTCCCTACTTTTGTGGGGAGAGGGGCTGATGAGAGAAGGTGCTGTCTGCACAGGTATGAAGGTGACTCGAGGCCAGAAGAGCATGGAGAATTTGAGACGCCTGCAGGCAGCCAGTCTAAGACCCTGCAGTCTGCGTTCTCCTGTGTTTATCCTGTGCTCTGTTGGTTTCTGTGGAAGGTGGGTTGTTTGGCCTTTCACTCATCCCAAGTCTGAGGAGTTAGTCTCTAACAGCTTATGGCTGAGGAGGGTCTTTTGAAACTCTCCTGGGCTTCATGAATCACTGAACATGGAAATTTTCAGTCACTTGATGGGAAGATTTCCTGTGCTGTGTTTTTCGGCATTTTGGGGGCTAGAGTATAGTTGATCCTAAAGGAAATCAGTCCTGAATATTCATTGGAAGGACTGGTGCTGAAGCTGAAACTCCCAATACTTTGGCCACCTGATGCAAAGAACTGACACATTGGAAAAGACCCTGATGCTGGGCAAGATTGAAGGCGGGAGGAGAAGGGGACAACAGAGGATGAGATGATTGGATAGCATCATCGACTCAATGGACATGAGTTTGAGCAAGCTCCTGGAGTTGGTGATGGACAGGGAAGCCTGCTGTGCTGCGGTCCTTGGGGTCGCAAATAGTAGTATACGACTGAGCGACTGAACTGAACTGATGTTCTTTGAATGAGAGAAGCCCGCATGTATTGTCACTTTTTAGCTCCGTGCTTTCTTAGCTATGCCTTGCCATTGGTGTATGGACACAATGAAGATGGCTTCATCAACAAAGGAACACACTGCCTCACATCCTGTTGACTTCTATTCCTATTGCCTGCTGTTTCTGTAATTGAGAGGTTTTGCAGATGTTCAGTCTCCTAATCCCTTCTACCCCAAATGCATCTTTTGTGTCATGAGCCATCCAGAATTTGACAGCCTACTATGTGTGCCTCGTGGCATCTTCTAGTCCATGAAAGCGCTAAGGATATTTAAAGAATACACTTGAAACAATTTAGTAGTATTTATAAGAATTATAAAACCTCATCTGGTGCTTAAAATTAACACTGGGAGATTAGATCATTAAATTAATGGGATGTGATCTATGTCCTCCAAGATTTCAAAAATACCATTCTTTTAATTGTTAATTAGTGGAAGTACTGATCACAGAGCATGAGGAACAATTTTGCTTATTTTCAATGTGTTGTGTGTGATTATGTGAATTATTAACTCTGAGTGGCATTCAATTTAGTTCATTTCTGTGCCTTTATGAACTATTTCCAGTCTGCATCTGTTCTTGTTTTCAATTAAAAAATATGACATATAGATTTCAGCCTGTACCTTGCAATGAAAATAAGGGAAAAAAAACTTTCTTATACTTTTATATAATTATATAATATTTCTTTATAGAAAATTTGTCCCACTGTGTACCTGCCTTAAAGATTTTCCTTATAAGAAATTGAGATGTGCCAAAATTTTGGCGAAGAAAACTTGGATTTTTGTTGACTGTAGAGTTAGTGCCATTATATACCTCCACTCCTGGAACCAAAAGTTCTTATCAGATTTATTGAGATTATTTTAACATTCTGAAACAGATTGTCCACACTATATTTGGAAAAAGAATCCAAGTGCAAGATAGATGTATTTGCAGCTTAGATCTCAAGTTTTTATTATAGTTGTCACTGGATATTTTTGAAAGTCTCTACTCTTCTGTTTTATAGAAATGGCAATGCCACTCAGTCACATCCAGTTCCAACACAGTTGTAACATCCCAGGAAAGGATGGGCTATCCATTGCTTGACAAAGCCTTTGAAAAGTAGATGATGCAATATCGGGAGTTTTGGAAATAATCTTCCCAGAAACGTACTTACTCATTATCAGTTCAGTTCAGTCTCTCAGTTGTGTCCGACTCTTTGTGACCCCATGGACCTCCCTGTCCACCACCAACTCCCGGAGTTTACTCAATTCACATCCATTGAGTCAGCGATGCCATCCAACCATCTCATCCTCTGTCATCCCCTTCTCCTCATGCCTTCCATCTTTCCCAGCATCAAGGTCTTTTCCAATGAGTCAGTTCTTCACATCAGGTGGCCAAAATATTGGAGTTTCTGCTTCAACATCAGTCCTTCCAGTGAATATTCAGGACTGATTTCCTTTAGGATGGACTGGTTGGATCTCCTTGCAGTCCAAGGGACTCTCAAGAGTCTTTTCCAACACCACAGTTCAAAAGCATCAATTCTTTGGTGCTCAGCTTTCTTTATAGTCCAACTCTCACATCCATACATGACTACTGGAAAAACTTACTCATTATAGGTTTTAATAGAAGTATGTTCTGGCACCTGTGGCGGATTCATGTTGATGTATGGCAAAACCAATATAATATTGTAAAGTAAAAATAAATAAATAAATGAATGAATGAGTAAAAAGCATTGCTATATAAAACAAATAAATAAAAACTGAAAAAAAATTAAAAAAAAACCAACTTAAAACTAAGGGGAAAAAAAGTATGTTCTGGTGTTAAGACTATTCATTTATGTTTCTAAGAACAGGGAGAGGCATCCCACAGGTCTATGGATGCCTTTATGTAGACAGCAATATAAACAGCGCCACCTACAGTTGTGCTGTGTATAGTGTAGGGTCTGGATGAATCCCAGTTTCCTCAGGTTATTGAAGCTGAGGATCAGCACCTTGCATTGCATCCTGTTGTCTTCCTGAAGAATTGATGCTTTTGAACTATGGTGCTGGAAAAGACTCTTGAGACTCCCTTGGACTGCAAGGAGATCAAACTAGTCAATCCTGAAGGAAATCAACCCTGAATATTTGTTGGAAGGACTGATGCTGAAGCTGAAGCTCCAGTACTTTAGCCACCTGATGTGAAGAACTGACTCATTGGAAAAGACCCTGATGCTGGGAAAGATGGAAGGCGAAGGAGAGGGGGAGGGCGGCAGAGGATGAGACAGTTAGATAACTATCACCAACTCAATGGACATGAGTCTGAGCAAACTCCAGGAAATAGTGAAGGACAGGGAAGCCTGGTGTGCTGCAGTCCATGGGGTCACAAAGAATCAGACATGACTGAGCAACTCAAAAACAATCACCATGTGTCACCCACTGTTCTGTGAGTTGAAGACAGAGGTGATAACAAAACAGACAAAATCTCTATCTCTAGGAGCTTGCATTCTAATCTACTGAATCAAATGCTTGATTCGCTAGAGATCACATCTGAGGGGTAGTTACAACATACTGCCTCATACCAAATGCACAGTAGGATCATTTTCATGGTAGTAACTGTTTTGGATCACAAGAAGGAAGTTTTGGCCACCCTCCTCCCCCTGCCATCCAAAACTTAAATGATAAACAACTTATATAATGCATTCATCTCACTTCTATCTGTGAAATTCTCCTCTTTGAACACCCACCCGAGCCCCATGCACTAATCTTTTGCCTAATTTGTCAGGGTAAGACTTGTACCAAAAGGCAACACCCTTACAGATGCCATGATGCTGAGATCTGCTTTCCAAATGCTTTGGGCATTTCCATAATATTGAATATACATAAAGAATACATGGTCAGGGGTTCCTGCACGGAGGCAAGGTGCTAAATTTGTCTGATTCGAGGCCACCTGCTCGCATGTCATCCGTTGGCACCAGCCCATGAATTCGTGTGCCAGGACATATGAAATTAAGTTTACCTGATGTTCTGTGACAGCAGCTTTCTGTTACAACGTGCAAATTAGATTAGGTTAAGGTAGAGGGCAGAGGGAATGGATGGCTTCATAGATTGATATGAGAACAGTGATGGCCTTAACCAGAAGGTGACTGGTTATGATCCAGCTTGGGTCACGGGCGATCACAGGTTGCTATTATTGATGCCTGTGTGGTGACCTGTGCAGAAATGCATGGTTTATTTTTTATTGGATTTTACAGTACAGCCAAACAGCACGTTACTGGTGGGACTTCATTGCCCTTTACTCCAGAATTTGAGGAAGGAAGGTCAAAGAGTGAAAGGGGAAGGAAGCTGAAGAAACTAGTTGTCTCTTGAATATTGTTGGGTCCTCAGTTCCAATGAGTGACATGTGAGTTAGGGGACAGTGTGGTACCCACTCCCCCATCCAGCCCCACGCTGACATGATGATCCATGTATCTCAAGGCATGTTTGCATAGGTATTCTCTCCACATGAAATGACCTAATTACAGACTTGAAAATTTACCAGAAGAATCCTTTTTTTAAGTTAAAGCAGGCTAATGTTGCCTCTGCCTCATTAAATAGCTCAATTGACTTCAAATGCGTTTTTCACTTGTATTGAAAATTCAGAGATTCTCAACTTCATCTGATTTTTGAAGATTATTGTTCATAATGTGGTATTCAGTTGAGTAATAAACTTTAATAAAGCATCCATGGTACAACTTAATGACATTTATTCAAAGCTTAATGGCATAAACAAAGGGCCGCAGGGAAAATAGATTCAGATATTTAAGCATAATATACACAAAAACCTAAATCTTCCATTGGAAAGTTGACCAGTGATGCACAGAATGAAACAGAAATGACTATCAAAGGGATTAGAGTGTGATCAGGAGAGTTTTCAAGGATGGAATTGATGGGTTTATTAATTTGATTAAATAATTGTTATTTTTGGAATTGTCTTTTACACTACCGTCATTTTTAGTAAAGTTGAGGTCGTTTCTGGCAAGGTTGAGTGTTACATTTTTGATCAGAACAACAAGAGAAACATTCAGAAAACATTCTTAAAGTTTTTGAAGATGAAATAGAAAAAAACACTTTGGGGCTTAGCTAAGAGGCTAAAGGGAGAAACGGATTTTACATAAAAATCAATCGCTCTGTTCACTGACACCCAGTGACAGAAATAATAATTGTATCCGTGTAGAACCAGACCCCCTTGTTACTTTTTAATGAAGTCTGTCTGATTCTGTGATATTTTTGGCCTAGGAAATGAAAGAGATGTTTTATTAAATGAAGCTAGGTCTATATAGGTAAAATGGCTGAACACTTGTGTCATTTTATACCGCACACTAAAAACCAAATACAGAAAAAAACAGAGAACGCGGATATAGTTCAAAACCACTTACTCCCCCGCCCCCAGAAGCCTTATCTGTGTAGTCAGTGGCACAGTGGCCCGCATTTTGCATTTGAACAATGGCAGGAAGCCATTGGAAAGGAAAGAAAGGTTTTCCCTACCCCCCTCTTGAATCCTTATGCCACAGCGTCTGTTCCCTGCTGGAGTGAGAAGTCCAACTCTTCTTTGTGAGCCAAGAAAAATAGGACCTTTTTCAAATTCTGTTCTGCTAAGATGCTGGCAGAATTCAAACATGCTTTCCCCAAACAGTGTAAAGCCTTTACCTGCTTAAAGCTGCTAAAAGCTGGTTAAAGCTTGCTTTACCAAGGTGAAAAGTTTGCTTATAATCTTTCTTGCTTTTGTTTTTTTTCCCTGTAGCCTTTTCTTGTTTCCTCTCTGTCTCTCTCTCCTCCTCCCTGTCTGCCCTCTTCTTTCCTCCCTCCCACTTTCTTTGCAACATTAAAGTACTTAGTGTAAGCTCCACATTATTACTTTTAACACTCACCTTGCCAGGGGTCATGCAACTCCAAGAACGCTTCTTTATTTTAAGCAGACCTCCTATTGAACCCACAGTGGGAACCTTCAACTGGCCGATTTTCCCCCAGTGAATGTGCATGTAAGTGTGTGTGCACATGTGTAGACACGCTTCATAGAGACATCCGGTCGTTGGGAGGGTCTGTGTGGTCCACTGAATTTTCAAGCATCACAGGTGATGTGTTTGGTCAAATGACTGAGACAGAAGCATCCTCCCTTGTGCGTAATTCCTCACCCTGAATTACACATTCAACCCCAGTTACCAAAGGACATTGAACAGATTCCTGTGGGTTCTGAAGCTAAACTTTTTGTTTCTCTTTTCCTCAGTTGGTTGACCTGGAGACAGAGGTTAGAGGCTTGATGTCAGTGCTGGCCTGTGGAAGATTCCCACAGGAACTGGTGTGGGTAGGGTAGGGTGGGGTGGGGAGGTGTAGTCCTTTTATAAGGACTCCCAGTTCTGAATGCTGCAGTCCACGGGGGTCCAAAGAGTTGGACACGACAGAGCAACTGAACAACAACTACTTCCATCCAGAACTGTGAGAAGATATAGCAGCAACATAGGTGTGAAGTTCTTTATGAATGGGAGAGGTTAGCTCCTTAGATTGTGGCGGCTCACAGGGAGTGGGCTTAGCAAAGGCACAGTCATTAAAATTGATGAGTCTATAAGAGGATTCGCCTTTTAAAAAAAGAGGCTTTGAGAAAGCTAATTGTTTTTGTTATTGCTGTCGGTGTTAATTTTTTATTAGAATATAGTTACTTTGGGCTTCCCTGGTGGCTCAGACAGTAAAGAGTCTCCCTGCAGTGCGGGAGACCTGGGTTCGATCCCTGGGTTGGGAAAATCCACTGGAGAAGGAAATGGCAACCCACTCCAGTATTCTTGCCTGGGAAATCCCACGGACGGAAGAGCCAGGTGGGCTGCAGCCCATGGGGTTGCAAAGAGTTGGACATGACTGAGTGACATCACACATAGCTACTTTACAATGTTGTTCTGTACAACCAAGTGAACCTGCTTTATGTTTGCATATATCCCCTCCCTCTGGGTCTCCCACCGCACCCCACACCCCTCTAGGTCATCACAGAGCGCCAAGCTGAGCTCCTTGTGCTATATAGCAGGTTCCCACTATCTATCTCACACATAGTAGCACCTCTGTGTCAATCCCAGTATCCCAATTCATCTCACCCCCACATTCTCCCCGACCATGTCCAGATGTCCAATCTCTACATCTACATCTCTCTT
This sequence comes from Redunca redunca, assembly GCA_006410935.1. Classification (NCBI taxonomy): domain Eukaryota; kingdom Metazoa; phylum Chordata; class Mammalia; order Artiodactyla; family Bovidae; genus Redunca; species Redunca redunca. The sequence continues at coordinate 1,763,255 of SJYQ01000330.1, read as the reverse complement.
CCTGCCCTGCAAGTAGCTTCATCTGCACCATTTTTCTAAATTCCACATATATACATTCATATACATTGTATATTCTTCTCTTTGTGACTTACTTCACTCCATATGACAGACTCTAGGTCAGCACTAATTATTAGCAGCATCTTCTCATGTGCTGAATTCTGCTATGAATATCTTACTGAGATTATTAGATTTTTGCATACAATTTAGGATTTAGGTACTCCTATTATTCCCATTTTACAGATGGGGCAAATACTCAAACGACTACACAATTGTACTCACCTCACACACTAGTAAACTAATGCTCAAAATTCTCCAAGCCAGGCTTCAACAGTAGGTGAACCATGAACTTCTAGATGTTCAAGCTGGATTTAAAAGGCAGAGGAACCAAAGAGATCAAATTGCCAACATCCGCTGGATCATCAAAAAAGCAAGAGAGTTCCAGAAAAATATCTTCATCTGCTTTATTGACTATGCCAAAACCTTTGACCATGTGGATCACAACAAACTGTGGAAAATTCTTCAAGAGATGGGAATACCAGACTGCCTGACCTGCCTCCTGAGAAATTTGCACGCAGGTCAGGAAGCAACAGTTAGAACTGGACATGGAAAAACAGACTGGTTCCAAATCAGGAAAGGAGTACATCAAGGCTGTATATTGTCCCCCTACTTATTTAACTTATATGCAGAGTAATCATGAGAAATGCTGGGCTGGATGAAGCTCAAGCTGGAATCAAGATTGCCAGGAGAAATATCAATAACCTCAGATATGCAGATGACACCATCCTTATAGCAGAAAGTGAAGAAGAACTAAAGAGCCTCTTGATGAACGTGAGAGAGGAGAGCAAAAAAGTTGGCTTAAAGCTCAACATTCAGAAAACTAAGATCATGGTATCTGGCATCACTTCATGGCAAATAGATGGGGAAACAATGGAAACAAGTGACTGACTTTATTTGGGGGGGCTCCAAAATCACTGCAAATGACTGTGGCCATGAAATTAAGACACTTGCTCTTTGAAAGAAAGTTTATGACCAACCTAGACAGGGTATTAAAAAGCAGAGACATTACTTTGCCAGCAAATGTCCGTCTAGTCAAAGCTACGGTTTTTCCAGTATTCATGTATGGATGTGAGAGTTGGACTGTAAAGAAAGCTGAGTGCCAAAGAATTGATGCTTTTGAACTGTGGTATTGGAGAAGACTCTTGAGAGTCCCTTGGACTGCAAGGAGATCTAACCAGTCCATCCTAAAAGAAATCAGTCCTGAATATTCATTTGAAGGACTGATGCTGAAGCTGAAACTCCAATACTTTGGCCACCTGATGTGAAGAACTGACTCATTGGAAAAGACCCTGATGCTGAGCAAGATTGAAGGTGGGAGGAGAAGGGGATGGCAGAGGATGAGATGGTTGGATGGCATCAGTGACTCAATGGACAAGAGTTTGAGTAAACTCTGGGAGTTGGTGATGGACAAGGAGGCCTGGCGTGCTGCAGTCCATAGGGTCGCAAACAGCTGGACACAACTGAGTGACTGAACTGAAATGAGCCACGGGTAGCTGAAAGGACAGGTTGAAGTTTGCAGAAGTAGCATGAAAAAAACACCAGTTTCTTGTGATTCAGCCCTCCTTCCCTTTTCCGTCCTGCAGGACTATCAAAGCTGCTTTCTGTATGGTGCTTTATCTCCGCATGCTGCTGTGGGTACTGTCAACAGGAAGCACTTCCTCTATGTCTCCTTTATAAGTGCACGTGACGAGAGGATGCACACTTGTGCGGCATCTCTTGGCTTTTCCACGCTGTCTGTTGGTTGCAACCCACTGCTTTCTTCCTCATTCTACATTGGTGGCTTGTGGCTCCCCACTGAGCTTTGGAAATGAAAGGTGAAGTTTCAGCTCAAGGCAGGTGATGAAACCAGGGCAGAATGAATAAAGCAGGGACCCTGATGTTGGCAGCTGGGCCTCAGACTTGGGTTGTATTGAATATCAGCAGGTCCTTATGTCACTGCACGTTTAGTTCTTCTTTGATTTCCTTACGCATTTGAAACTGGGTAGGAATGGGGCAGGGGAAAAGGAACTGGGATGTTTTTCTTTCCTATGATGCAAACCAGTTGCCTGCATGTTGTATGGTTTGGACAGGTAGGAAGGCTGTAATAACAGAAAACGGAGTATGATGCCAGAAACAGAAAGCAAAAATGTTGTAGAAGAGTCAGAGAGATTCCCTTCCATCCACAAAAAAATACCTATCTTCCCTGACCCCTGGGATTACCTAAATCCTCAACTCCTGCTTAGAAAAACAAACCCTAGATGTTCTAACATTTTCCTGCAAAGCAGTTTGGGAAAATTCAAAGTCAGTGTGGCAGGAAGAAATAGCCCAAAGTGAGATGTATCTGTGGGCTTCCCAGGTGGCACTAGTGGTAAAGAATCCTCCTGCCAATGTAGGAGACATAAGAGACCTGGGTTCAATCCCTGGGTCAGAAAGATCCCCTGGAGGAGGGCATGGCAACCCGTTCCAGTATTCAGCCTGGAGCATCCCGTGGACAGAGGAGCCTGGCGGGCTATGGTTCATTGGGTCTCAGAGAGTTGGACATGACTGGGCAACTACCACATAGCATATATGTGAAGAATACTTGGGGGCTTCTAATCTATTGATGATATCTTATTTACTAAACTGGGTATAGGAAGCAAATGTTAGTTGTATTATAATACCACTTGTCTGCAATTAAAAAAAATACTGCTGTGCATCTGAAATATATAATTTTTTATAAATAAAAATGCATTTGCTTCAAATTTATACAATCTTAAGGAATTCCTTGATTATTTTTCTCTATGGAATGATGGAAATGTTGACAGGATTATTTGTTAAAATAATAGAGATCTGAAAGGAAAAGAAAGCTGAGGCTGTTTTGAGAACCCTTCCCTTAGACCCATCTCTAATGAACAGGTACCTCTTAATTAGCTCTCGTGGTTGGGGAAGAATGGTTAACTCTATGCAAGTTCTACTTTATTTGAGTTGCTCTCTTTAGACCTAAATTTTTTAGGAAAGAATAGATCCTTCCAGGTCCTTGAGGGCTGGTGGGAAAACTCAGGTCTTACCCTGACCTCAGAAGGTCATCGTCCTACTTTCTCCTTTATAAGTCTCGCTTACCGTCCAAACTTACCTCTCATGTGAAGTTTTCCAAACCCTTTCACATTCCTCCAGAAATCCCTGTTTCCAAGGATCTTTACACTTTGTACCGTCCTAAATCAGAAGCTGAGAGAGCCAGAGCCAAGCCTGGAGGTCATACAGCCTGGTTGGGTTCCTTTTATAGGCAAGGAGACTGAGACATAGAGAGGTTGAATGGCTTGTCTTCTGGTTCACATTTACGTCTCACACGTACATAGATACTTTTTTTAAAATGTGAGTATGATTTTAATTTATGGCAAAATTTCAAGAAGTGTGAAAATAGCTTCTATATATATTTTATCTATTTTACCAGTTGTTTGTTCACCACTTGATTTATCCTCCCTTGTTTTTCTCTTCTCTCCCTGTCTGTTTAATCTGTCTCTCTGTCTGCTTATCTAGCTATCATTTCCAATACCATATCTATATTGCATACTTATTTTTTAAGGGAGGACTTTTAAGCTTTCATTATTTTTGGCTGCACTGGGTCTTCGTTGATGCACTCAGGTTTTCTCTAGCTGCGGTGGGTGGAAATACTTTCTGGTTGCAGTGACCAGGCTTCTCATTGCAGCGGCTTCTCTCGGTGCAGAGCATAGGCTCAGTAGCTGTGGCTCTTGGACTTAGTTGCTCTGAAGCATGGAGAATCTTCTTGGACCAGGGATTGAACCCATGTCCCCTGCTTTGACAGGTGGATTTTTAGCCACTGGACCACCAGGCAAGTCCCATACAGACTTATTTTTATTCTTAACTCTCTTAGTGTAAGTTACAGACATGGTGTCCTGTCATCCTTGTCTGTTTCAGCCCCTCACTCCTAAGAACATTTTCTTACATGGCCATAATACAATGTCAAAGTACTTTCACATACTTAATTGTCCTGTTAACTAATCCACAGTTTATTTTCTAAACTCATCAGTTGACCCCAGAATGTTCTTGATAGCAGTTTTTCAGGGCCCAGAATTCAGCCTATCATGCATTTCATTTAGTTGTTGTCTCTTTAGTATCTTCCAATCCAGAACAGTAACACGGCCTCACTCTGCCTTTCATGATCTTGACAAATTGTATGGATATAGGCCAATGATTTTGTAAATAACCCTCCACTTGGTTTTTTAGCTGTTTCCTCCCAAATGGAGTCAGGGATTGCCCTTTGCCAGTGGTATTACAGGAGTGCTTGTACCCAGCTTTCCCAGCGGACTGTATCAAGAAGCACATGATGTTGTTGTATCCCATTGGCAATGTTATCTTTCATCACCTGATTCAGATGGAGTCTCCCGCATACCCCCTCTGAAAAGTTTCCCATTGTCATTAACAAGTAGTTTGGTGGAAAATACTTTTAAACTTTGTGAATATTCTGTTTGCTGTCAAATCTTCATTCACTTGTTTTTACCATCCACTGGTAGTTTTTGCCTGAGTCAGTTATGATCATGATGGCAGTCACACTGTGGTTTTTCTAAGCCCATCACACTTACATTTATTAGTTTGCCTTCTCTTTCTTTTCCTTCATGTATTCATTTAATCATTTATATCAGATGTGGAGTCATGAACTCATTATTCAGTGGGTTGCAGTCTGTTACCAGTTTTTCCAGTGCTCACGCCACACCCTATTTGGTCGCTTGGAAGCCCTTTTTACCTGGCTCCTGTGTCCTTTTGACACATCCCTTTCATTCTCTGTTGTTGTTGTCAGTTGCTAAGTGATGTCAGATCCTTTGCGACCCCATGAACTGCAGTCCACCAGGCTTCCCTGTCCTTCACTGTCTCCTAGAGTTTGCTCAAACTCATGTCCATTAAGTCAGTGATGCCATCCAACCATCTCATCCTCTTTCGCCCCCTTTTCCCCCTGCCCTCAGTCTTTCCCAGCATTGGGGTCTTTTCCAGTGGTTTGGCTCTTTGTATCAGATAGCCAAAGTATTGGAGCTTCAGCTTCAGCATCTGTCCTTCCAGTGAAAATTCAGGGTTAATTTCCTTTCAGTTCAGTTCAGTTCAGTTGCTCAGTCATGTCTGACTCTTTGAGACCCCATGAATCGCAGCACGCCAGGCCTCCCTGTCCATCACCAACTCCCAGAGTTCACCCAAACTCATGTGCATCAAGTCGGTGATGCCATAATTTCCTTTAGGATTCAGTAATTTGATCTTCTTGCAGTCCAGCACCACAATTTGAAAACATCAATTCGTCTTTGCTTAGCCATCTTTATGGTCTAACTCTCACATCCATACATGACTATTGGAAAAGCCATCATGAGATCCTTACTTTCTGATACCACAGGCTGTTCCAGGCTCATCTTGTACCAGCCCTTCCCCAACTGTGGAACCAGATGTTTCTTTAAGGAACACTGTTTCCTTTTAGTATTGAATGGTATTTAGAAACAAAGTCCTGGGTGCTCATGTCTTTGAGGCCCTTTCAATGCATAATATGGATAGAGTTAGGTAAAAACACACACAGGTACATGGACATGTATACCTGTCTTATATTTCAAAAGCCATGAACTTATGTGACATCTTGAATTCTAATATGACACTCCTTTCCATATTATTATCTACCTTCTCCAACAGTAAGAACCTGGCTCTCATAGTTTTACTTATTTCCTTTATCCTCGAGTGCTCAGAAAATCATTTCTGAAATGTTAACCTGTGCTATTTTGAAAAATAAACCTACCAACTAGTGTTCAATATTTGTTTACCGTTATTTTATCTTCAGAATAAATGTACATAGTCAAAATGTTCTGTTCTGAAGTTATATGGATTCATTCATTTTCCCTCTCTCAGTGTGCTATATTATTCATTCGAAATACAGATAGATCCATTTTTTTCCCTGCTTTTACTTCGTTTGAGTCCCTTGCCCTTCATCCATGTAGACTATATTTAATTTTGATTTTTGTGTGTGTTAAACATGACTATCATTCCAGAACTCAAAACCCTTCATAGATTATGCTCACAAGGTGTCACTCATCCATTCCAAATGCTTCTATTCTATTTCCGCTTAAGTAAGCATTTTCATTATCTTTTAATTTATTATTCCTGTGCATTTTCCCTAAAATTAGCAAATGTTTGTATTTTCCCTGTTTCTCCCTTTATCTTACACAAAGGATGGTATACTGTTTTGTATGCTCTTTTTTTTTTTTTTTTAGTATACAGTACCTTTTTTTTCTTTCTACCATGAACATTTGTAGGCAGTTAGGCACAACCTCTTTTTTCCTCCTACCATGAACTCTTCAGAACCTCTTCTATTCTACCATGAATATTTACAGGCAATTAGACACGAACCCGGAGAAGGCAATGGCACCCCACTCCAGTACTCTTGCCTGGGAAATCCCATGGACGGAGGAGCCTGGTGGGCTGTAGACCATGAGGTTGCTAAGAGTCAGACATGACTGAGCAACTTCACTTTCACTTTTCACTTTCATGCATTGGAGAAGGAAATGGCAACCCACTCCAGTGTTCTTGCCTGGAGAATCCCAGGGATGGGGGAGCCTGGTGGGCTGCCGTCTATGGGGTCGCGTAGAGTCAGACGCGACTGAAGCAAGTTAGTAGTAGTAGTAGTAGTAGTAGCAGTAGCAGTAGACACAAACCAGTCATACTGCTGTCTTTTTTCAGCTCTGCAAAATCTCATCTCCTTGCATTTAAAGCTCTCTATCCAAATTTAGGTCTACCTGATGCACATGTAATGATACTTTTTGGAGGACTGAGCATTTCTTTTACTGGGCTTTCCCTTGTAGCTCAGTCAGTAAAGAATCTGCCTGCAGTGCAGGAGACCTGGGCCTGGGTCGGGAGGATCACTTGCAGAAGGAAATGGCAACCTACTCCAGTGTTTGTGCCTGGAGAATCCCATGGACAGAGGAGCCTGGCGGGCTACAGTCCATGGGGTTGCAAGAGTCGGACACAACTTAGGATCAGAACATATCAGTGCACTTAGATTTTCTCCTGGACATTATACCAGCAAATCACTCCTGATCAGTCCATAGAGATAGCTCTCCTTCTGTTTTTTTTTTTTTTTTTTTTTTTTTAAACAGCTGCATAACACTCCTTTCTTTGAATGACTGTGGATTATTGGACCTATCTCCTATTGAGTGCACATGTTGGGATGGGGGAGCCCGGTGAGCTGCCGTCTATGGGCTTGCACAGAGTCAGACAGGACTGAAGTGACTTAGCATGGTAGGCTGTTATCCATGTTAAATGTAAACACTGCTACAATGGATCAGCTTGTCCATGTGCTTGTTGGTTGTTTTGAATCTCATTGGAGGGTTACTTTCAAATATATCACAAGAAGTGGGATAAGTAGATGAGAAAAAGGCAAATGAATGTGTGTGTGTGCACATGAGCTCAGTCATGTCTGACTCTTTGAGACTTTGGATTGTAGCCTATCAGGCTCCTATGTCCATGAGACTTTCAAGGCATGAATATTGGAGTGGGTTAAGCTTCCCTCCATAGGGATTATGTTCCATTTGTAATATATAAGAATGACTATTTATCCAGAGCATTTCCAGAAGATAGGTTATTTGTTTATTTAGCCTATCCAATATCATTTATTATTATTAGTATCTTTTGTCAGTCTTATAAACTATGAGGTAATTGAGGAAAGAGACTCTGTTTTCCCAGTCATCTTTGCATCCCCATTTCCTCGGACCATGTCTGGCACAGAATAGAGGCTCTAATATCAATTGGTAGGAGTGTTGGCTGGCTGGTGGGAGTGCTGTTAGCTGGGTTGATGCTTAGTTGGGTAGAGAAAGGACAACGGCATCAGAGGAGGTCTGCCTGTCTGCTTCATCAATATATGGCTTTTTTGGTTATACTTCTGGGTTCTTTGAGACCAAATACTGTTGTATCCATCATTTTAGTTCCATTTGGTCTTCACTCAAAATCTGTTCATCTTTTGAATATGACAGAAAATCACAGTCAGGACTGTGACCATCACCTTTGAGTCCATCTCCGGCTTTGAGTCCATATCTACTGTATCTAAGTGCTTGGCACTTAGTACATAGCGCTCAGCACTAAGTACTTAGAAAGGACTTAGTATTCAGTTTGTCAGTTAGTCAGTTACATCAGCAAAAAATATCTGCTCTAATTTTTCATGGAGAGTGATGCTACTTTATCAGTTATTATTATTTTTTTTAGCACTGGAAATAGGCTTGATTCATACTTTCTGGATAGATATTTATTTGCTCTGAGGTCATTTAAAGGGTATTCTATTGAAATCAGCAGGTATTTTAAGAATGGATGGGCATTGTGTAGTCTTGTAATGATTCACTGGATCATGTGATCAAGGGACAAGCTTTTGCTTTGGAGTCAATGTCTAAGATCCTACTTTGGAGGCCATTTCATGATCAGGCAGCAGAACTGGCTGGAAGAAGTTTGTCTGAGAGTTGATGGAAAATACGCATGTTAAATGGCTCCTGTCTCAAAATAACTGTTTTAACCATCTCTTTTTATCCTCTCCCCCTATGAGAGGGGGAGAGGCCCTCTGTAGTGGCTCACTGGTAAAGACCTGTCACAGCAGGAAATGGCAACCCACTCTGGTATTCTTGCCTGGAGAATCTCGTGGACAGAGGAACCTGGCGGGCTACAGTCCATGGGGTCCCCTAGTCAGACACGAATTAGTGCCCGAAGAACAACAAAACAAGAAAATGAAATGAGTAGCAAATTCTTCTCACAGTGACATTATGAAAAGAAAGGAATCCCGATTTGTAAAAAGTCATTTTCTTTTTGTTTTCCTTTCTGGGTCTATTATGGGTTTTGGTGTCTTTAGATAAAATGTTCATGATGAAGCTTAGATCAGAGGACAGGATGTTGTGTCACATAGGTAAGAATGTGGAGAGACATAACTTCCTCTGAAAATGCCTTTTCCCAGGTCATTTACATCCTGCCCAAATGTTCTTGTGCAAAAGTTCTGTTTTACCCACCCAACTCCAAGAAACAAGCCGTTGTTATTGCCACTGGTTGATATTGAGTAATCGTGCCTGGGTGGAGTCGGGGAGAAGGCAAGCTGAATTATAAAACGCCTTCCTTTGAAGTCAAATCAATTTTTATTCTTAATCTGTGAGCATGCGATGGGAACAAATAACTTCTGAGTGAAATAAAGATTTCTTAGGCTGTCAAGATTTATCTTATCAGTCTGAAGAGGTGGGATTCCTGTTAGCAACTGGCAGTTTTAATAATCCATTCGCCCAAGGAAGTGTGAAAACAGCCTACAGAACAAAGACTCACAGCTCTGGGTGTATCGAGTTCCTCTTTGCTCCTTTTTATTTCATTCTCTACTTGAGACCCTGCCAGGTCCAACTTTCAAATATTTTCAGGCCAATGTGTGTGTATACAGGGAGTCTCAGAAGTCATTTGTTTAGGGAGGAGGAGTCTTATGGTGCAATATTATGTTCTGCTGCCAAAACACCAAAAGGAAATAGAGCAAATAGGGTATCTTCTAGGAATGTCTCAGGGGGCCTTCACAGTGAATTCTCGGTGTAAGTCTCCAAAGCCGAAGCCTTTAATTGGTCACTTTAATTTGACCACCTTTCCCAGGTTAATTTCTCCTTTAAAAACAGAGCCAAAGTCAGCAATCTGACTACTGGGCATACATCCTGAGAAAACCATAATTCAAAAAGATGCATATACCCCAGGGTTCATTCCAGCACTGTTTAAATAGCCAGGACATGGAAGCAACATATATGTTTACTGACAGATGAATGGATAAAGATGATGTGATACCATGGAACTTTTTTACTCAGTCATAAAATAGGAACACAGTTGGGTCATTTGTAGTAACATGGATGGACCTAGAGCCTGTCATGCAGAGTGAAGTAATTCAGAAAGAGAAAAACACATACTGTATATTAACACATGTATATGGAATCTTAGAAAAGTGGTAACAGATGAACCTATTTGTGAGGCAGGAATTGAGACACAATTGTAGAGAACTGTCATGTGGACACAGCAGGGGGAATGGGGAGGGTGGGGCTAATTGGGAGGGTAGCATTGACGTGTGTGAAACAGAGGGCTACTGGGAAGCTGCTGTGTGGCACAGAGCTCAGCTTGGCGCTCTTTGATGACCTAGTGGGGTGGGAAGGGGAGATGGAAGGAAGATTTAAAAGGCAGAGTGTATATGTATACTTACGGCTGATTCACTTTGTTGCACAGCACAGACGGACACAACGTTGTAAAGCTTACCCCATTAAGAAAAGGAAAACCAGTAAAGCCAAAGTAGACAGTTCTATGAATAAATTGAATAAACCTTTGAGCTTAGGGTTAGGGTATGTTTTCTCCCCTAAGTGAAAGTGAAAGTGAAGTCGCTCAGTCATGTCTGACTCTTTGCGACCCCGTGGACTATAGCCTGCACCAGGCTTTTCCGTCCATGGGATTTTCCAGGCAAGAGTACTGGAGTGGGTCGCCATTTATTTCTCCCCTAAGGCAAAGCCAAAGGAAGACAGCCTGTGCTATGTCTCGTGTGTCTGTGGGCAGATGATAACTTCTGGGCAGGGAATCGATGACAAGGCCTGTGTAGTTCTGGCTCCCGTGAAAACTCTCTAGGAAGGACCACTGCCCATTCTCTGCCGGTGCTCCTGGGATGTGCAGAATCGCACCATCGCCATGCAGCCCCTTGGAGGCCGGTCAGCCCAGCCTCCCCATCATCTAGACGGAAACCTAGAGCCTCAGGTCACGGCATTGTGGGTGAAGCCCAGGTCACTCGGCTCTGATTGGTGGCAGAGCAGAAATGGTACCCCGAGGTTTCCAGCATCTCAACACAAGTGAAGTGAAAGTTGCTCAGTCATGTCTGACTCTCTGTGACCCCGATTCAGTCCATGGGATTCTCCAGGCCAGAATCCTGGAGTGGGTAGCCTTTCCCTTCTCCAGGGGATCTTCCCAACCCAGGGATTCTACCCAGGTCTCCCACATTGCAGGCGGATTCTTTACCAGCTGAGAACACAAGGGAAGCCCAAGAATACTGGAGTGGGTAGCCTATCCCTTCTCCAGCAGATCTTCCCTACCCAGGAATTGAACCGGGGTCTCCTGCATTGCAGGTGGAATCTTAACCAACTGAGCTATCAGGGAAACCCCTCACAAGGGGGATCCATAAAAAACAGACTCCTTCCTACCCTTTCTCCCTCCTGTCCCCCCAATAAACAGTGAGGAGACACTGCCCCTGAGTGGCCAGGTCCAGGGAGTGATCACTCTACAGATGCCTTCCTGTGGTTTGGGGGATCAGCAGGGGTTCTGGGCTGAGGATTCCCCTTCCTGCCACCTGACCTTCCCCAGCGCCCACTTCCCTGTGTCAATATGATATGACTCTGTCTCCCTATTTGAGCTCATTGACACTTTCTATGGGGATCCACCCATGACTCCTTTGGGCAAACCAAGCCCCCTCCATCATGAATTCTCCTCCTATGCTGATCTCTCTTATAGCAATTATTGCTGGTTGCAATTGTGCATTGACTTCTATGATTCTTAGAGTGTTTCTCTCTCCCACCAGAATCCGAGTTCCCTGAGATCGGTAGCTTTGTTCTTTATATTCTCTGCTCTGTTCATGGCACCTGGCCTGCCACTTAGCGGGCAGGCGTGTTTGCTTCTTGCTCCGTGTCACTCACTCAGTCATGTTCTGACTCTTGGTGACCCCATGGACGGCAGCCCACCAGGCTCCTCTGTTCATGGGATTTCACAGGCCAAAACACTGGAGTGAGTTGCCATTCCCTTCTCCAGGGGATCTTCCCTACACAGGGACTGAGCCTGAGTCTTCTGCATTGGCAGGTGTGTGTTTTTTTGTTTTTGTTTTTCCACCTAGCACCACCTGGGAAGCCTGCTCTAACAAAGTACCTGTAAACTGAGTGACTTAAACAACAGAAACAGTCTCTCACAGTTCTGGTGGCCACATACGTGGGGAGCTTGAAACCGTAACACTGTCTTTTCTCACATTTCTGGAGGCCATAAATCTAAAATCAAACTCTTGGTCGAGCCACACACCCTCCAAAAAGCTCTCTCTGAGTCCTTCTCTGCCTCTTTTGGACCTTAGCAGTTGTGTGGGATCTCTGGCCTCCCTTGGGCGGTGAATGGCATCACTCCAATCCACGTCCTGTCTTCACAGGGCCTTCCCGCCACATGTCTAGGTGTTCGCTCTTTTCCTCTAAGGATGCCAGTCATCGGATCAGCACACACCCTCATTCAGTATGGCCTCATCTTGACTTGATTTCATTTGTCCAAATCCCATTTCCAGATAAGGTCACATTCTGAGCTTCTGGGATGGGGCGGGGGTGAATATTGAGGGTATCTCCTTCAACTCAGTATGGCAGTGATACACATTTGGTGAATAAATGATAGTGTCCTGGTCTCTGGCAAGGCCTGGCCGAGGAGAACTGTGGGCACATGTGAGCGGACCCTAGTAGGATGTCCACTCCGGTGAATTTTTGGGGGAGAGGGTCGAGGTTTCTGTTGACAGAAATGAAACCCCTCCCCTGGAGCACCTCGCCCCCTCTTGAAAGGCTCCTAGAGATTGCTTCACTGTCCCTCTTCCCTCCAGAGTGTTTTTAATGTGTCTATTTAAATGCAAATTTTGACTTTCTGTCTGTAATCATATAAAATGTTTGGCACTAAAATTTTAATCAGGAATGTAATTTTATATAGAGGCAGTAAATGGAGTGGTAGGCCACACATAGTAGAACGGAGCATCCCAGGCCTGGATTCCCAACGCTCGGGAGCCCTGACCTCCCGGCTTCCCCGTTGAGTTGGAAACCCCCGCCCAGCTCCGCAGGCTGCTGCGCCAAAGACGTGCCAGGCTTCCTGGCGTGCCCGCGTCCTGTCCCTAATCCCCCTGCTTGACTGTGCTTTCGCGCAGTGGAAGGCCACTGGGCACCGTCTTCCTCTGTCCTCCGGTCTCCTCTGGATCCCCGCAGACCATGGGTGTGGGCAGCAGGGCTGTGCCAGGCTCAAGTCTCCGGTGATGGCTCATTTATCAGGATGCGTCTGGAGGCTCGGCCGCCGGAGCCTGTGTTGTTTGGGGTGGTGGCTGCCGCAGCAGATGTTTCTCATCCCCTCAGCTCCCTACAGCCTTGAGCTCCATCTGCCCTGGACTCCAGCACAGCTGCCAGCTCGCCGCCTCTGCCCTCGCCTGGTCAACCTCTAAGGGAGCCGGGGGCGTCAGGCACCTGCGGGGGCAGGGGGATCTTTCCGGATACAGCAGCCCTAGTTGCCGTGGTCCTTCTCGACAACTCCCCACACAACTTTCTGCATCTTTCTGTTGGCAGGTTTAAAGTCGCCCTGATCAAGGTTGTAGAGAGAGGGTGGACTTGCAGTTTGTCACTTTGGTCTTGGGTGTCCCCCGCTTCTCACGGCGAGGGTGTCAGACTGCACACAGCTGTCCCCCAGGTGGGCCTCTGATGATGTGGGAATGTGGTCAGATTCTCCCATTTCTAACTAGGCTGTTAACTGCCTCAGGGCATCGGCAGTGGCTGTTCCCTAGTCCTGGATTGCTCTTCCCTGTTGGTCAGCTGGCTCCTCATCCTTCAAAGGAAATGTCCCCACTTCCAGGAAGCTGCGCTTCTGCTCCCTAACTAAACTATACCCCCCTGTATCATGTGTGATCTCAACAGCCTCTTATTTTCCTCATTGCCATTATCCCAAGCTCTAATGATCAGATTTGTAAAATCCCTTGAATGGTTCTTTAGAAGTTCACTCCTCCTAGAATGTGCAGAAGGGATCAAGGTGGGAGGGGGTGCAGAAACGCAGGTAAAGGGACAAGGTTGGCATCTGTAGCTTTGATCCTACTGAGAGAAGACTGGCCCCAGAAACAGAGAGTAGCAGCTGACAGAGAAATAATTAGATGCACATGAAAAGACAGGGAAGCCTAGTGTGCTGCAGCCCACGGGGTCGAAAAGAGTCAGATGTAACTGGGCGGCTGAACTGAATGAGCACTTTTAACAAGATGGATGAGAAGAGAGGGCGATTGCCCGTCAGGACTGCAGACAGGCGAGGACAATGCCCAGTTTCCCAAATTGGACCTTTGAGAAGATGGGGGGTCCCTTTTGCAGACCAGAAAGACTAGATTGGGGAGGGGAAAAGATGCTGAGCTCATTATGGAAATGTTGGGCTTGGGGCTCCTGTAGGAGACCCAGCCAAGGTTTGGATGTAGGGATGTGATTGAGAGTTCATCAGAGAGGCAAGGGGGCTTGAAGTCATGGCGATGGAAGGTGCTCCCTTGGGAGGGAGGCAGAAAGAAAAGATCAGGTCCAAGCATTAGGGTCACCATGCATCTCAGCGAACTGGCTGCTCCTGCCCTCTGCCTGTTGTCTCAGCGCCATTTCCAGTAGCAGCCCTTTCACTTGTCCATCTGCCCTGGTTTGGAAAGTAAATTATGTGATTGAACCACCCAGCGCTGATGGCTGGGGACCTTCAGAGTTTACAGGAGGGCAGAGAAAGAACCACCAAAAATCAGAGTGTGAGCCGAGGTGTAGAAGGAAGGCCAGACATGTGTCATATCATGTACTGGATGTCAAGGGACAGACTTTATGCACAGAGATGTGGTGATTCCTGTCATGACCTTGCATGTCAGAGTCATGCAAGGATTTGAATCTGCCATTGACTTGAGCTACAAGAGAAATATGACTGATGTCATGACGGAGACAGGCAGGGGCCAGAGGGTGGTGGGCTTTCCAGTGGAAAGTGAGAAAGGAGAGAGAGTTGGTCTCTATAAGTTTTGCTGTGGAAGAAGGAAAAGACTTGAGATGGGGGTGAGATCAAGAGAAGGTCATCAGACGGAGATGTTTGAGGGTCTAGGGAGAGTGTTCACACGGGGCTCCTAACGGGCAGGGAGCAGGTGTGAGAAGGGATTCCTCCCCACTATAATAGTAGGGAAAAGAAGAAAGCGTGGGCGTGAGGAAGTCCCTGGTCTTCATAGGAGGTATCTGGAGAGAGTTCCTGTCCCTGGGTGTGCGTGATTCCTTCTGCAGTAGGAGGCGTCTGAGAGGCTGGGAGACTCAAGATGTGAACAGAGCAGGCAGTGCTTTAAATCGCCCGATAGGAAAATGGGGTCTTCCCTGATGGCTCAAGTGGTAAAGAAGCTGCCTGCCAATGCAGGGGATGCTGGAGACAAGGGTTTGATCCCTGGGTAGGGATGACCTCATGGGGGAGTTTGTTGGAAGAAGCGGGATTGGGATAAGGGGACTGATTTCATTAGACAGAAGGGGTGAGATTCTAGAACCATGTTAGGTGTGAGGCCTGGAGGGCTTGGTGACCCTTTGAGGAAGCAGGAAAGAGCTGAACCCCTTAACCAGGAGGGATGCTGCAAAGGGGATGCAGGCTTGGGGGGGCCGCAGGGTGTCACGGGGCTTCTCAGGGGGCTCAGCGGTAAAGAATCTGCCTGCCAGCGCAGGAGACGCAGGTTTGACCCCTGCGTCGGGAAGATCCCTAGAGGAGGAAATGGCAACCTGCTCCCCTATTCTTACCTGAACAGCCCCATGGACAGAGGAATAGTTGTTTCTGTTTAGTCATTAAATGGCATCTGACTCTTTTGCAACCCCATGGACTGTAACCTGCCAGGCTCCTCTGTCCATGGGATTGTCCATGCAAGAATCGGGAGTGGGTTGCTGTGCCCTCCTCCAGGGGATCTTCCAGACCCAGGGAATGAACTCAAATCCCCTGCATTGGCAGGCGGATTATTTACCACTGAGTCATCTCAGAAGCCCTGACTGAGGAGCCTGTCAGAATAATGGGGGCAGAAATGCACCCATTTGGAGAACTTTTACTGGGTGCCTCTGTGCTCTAAGCCCTGGGAATCCAGGTGTGAATACAGCAGTCACGTTGGCCCTCTCTTCTCCTTGGGAAGGGGTGGTAGCCACACTGCAGGCAGCTGGGCATGGAGGGGGCCGGGGACACTGCTCAGAGTGACACGGGTCTATGTGATGCGTGGTTTTCTTTATTCTGATTAAGAACATCTAAGTAGCTTTGGTCTAAACCCAGAGGAAATTGACATCTGGTTGGTCTGGAAATGGAAACACAGAAGGGCATATGAGTTGAAGTTCTAGGGGGAAAGTAAATGGTGTTTAACGTTATGGACCATTAAATCGAATCTGGATGCAGAATAAAGTGCACATTTAGACTGTTTCTCTGTTTCTTTTTTCTTTATTCCCTGAGACAAGCATCACTATGGTGAGTGTCCTTGAACACCTCTCTTTGGGGGCTTAGACATATTCTTCCCTAAAATAGATCTTGCCTGGAAAGTCCCAGGGACAGAGGAGCCTGGCGGACTACAGTCCATGGGGTGGCAAAGCGTTGAACATGACTGACTAACACTTTCACTTCACTTTCAAGATTTACTGATGGGGCCTGAGTGAGGAAGGGATAGGGCCCGTGTCCAGGGGGCCATGATTATGGATGGATTTGATCCCACAGTCTTCCGGGATGAGCCATGTTTCAGCCGCCACGTCTTCAAATTCTTCTGCATTGAACTAAGTAAGTTCCCACTCCTTGGAGATGGAGATCTTCTGGTGGCTGGGGAACTTGAACTTGGCCCTCTGGAGGGCCTCAATCACATGGTCCTTGTTCTGCAGCTCAGTATGGATGGGCATGATGACCTGGCCACTCTGTCCTGGGGCTTTCCAAAGGTACCCTATGGATACTGCTGTCTGGAACCTAGACTGGGGACAGCATGAGGCCAGACAAGAACGTCCACTGGAAAACGCTGTCTGCAAGGTCCTGTAGGGCAACCTGAGGCTGTCTTTTGCAGCCTTTGCACCCTGGGGTCCCCACATAGAAAAAAGTTGGCTTTGTTATCTTTAAACTGAGGATTTTAGTTCAGGCTGGATGAAGTGAAAAAATGAAAGTGTTAGTCGATTGATAGTGTCCGACTCTTGCTACCCCATGGACTGTAGCCCTCCAGGCTCCTCTGTCCATGGGATTTTCCAGGCAAGAATATTGGAGTGGGTAGCCATTTCCTTCTCCAGGGGATCTTCCCAACCCAGGAATCGAACCTGGGTCTCCTACACTGCTGGCAGATTCTTTACCATCTGAGCCATCAGGGAAGCCTCTAGCTTGGAAGAAGTAGATATCAAACCTGAGTGGTGTTATAGCCACAGCTGAACTAAAGCCAGATCTCTCGAACCTGACGTCGCTTCCCTCTCCCCCTCCCCTGCCGACACCCTGACGCAGGGTGCCATGTGGTCTGGGGGACAGAGAGGCACAATGTGTGTCTTCTTACTGTCCTGGGGCCATCTGTCCGGGGATGTAGTTTTCTTTCTCCATCTTGTTCCCTTTACTGGGTCGATGCACTGGACATCTTCTAGAAAAACATCTCAGTAGGCAAGATAAGTGGTTACAACCAAGCATTTTAAACCGACTGTCCAAGTACAAGAAACTACTGTGGGGGTTTGGCAGGAGTATCTAGTTTGTTCTGGTTGTTGTTGAAGTTGCTGTTTTGTTTTTAAGCAGAATGGATCCTCTACTGCGTGGGGGTTTTCAGGGAAAAGCCGACTCCTCTGCAGTACGTCTACCATTGCTGTCAGCCTCCTCCTGCTCCGAAATGTTTCTGTTTCACCGCCATTCATCTTTCCTGATTGGTTTTGCTTTTCTTCTTCTCAGATGTGGCTAAATTTGCTTGTAAAGTTTTGTTTATTCATCGGCGCTCAGTTGAAAGGTGCTGGATCATTAATCTAGCTATTCAAGGTTAACCGTGCTTTATGCTGAAATTGCCTTTTATGGAACAGATTTCAAGGTTTTGCCAGAGTTGAGTGCTACCTCATTTTTGACATTTCGGCAATGAATCCTGTTTGAAATGTGATTTGAATCCAATCATCATCTTATTTGTGAAGAAAGATAAATATAATATACAAATATTGCAGTCAAATTGCCTTCCTCCCTTCCCCTCTTGCACATACTGAATCAGCTAGCTTTTGCCAGGGTGGCATCAAGCAATATCATTCCTATTGTAAATTCTGTCTGGCATTTTTCTCCCCTGCCAGAAGGCCTAAATGTGTTTCTTTTCTATCTTACATGAGTTGTGCAGGCTTCTCAAGAATGCACGTTGAGGAAGAAATGGAGCTGGTGTGATTGCTCCTGCTCCTTGTTGCAGAATCTTAAGGATTTTACAGTAAAGGACCGTGTGTGCATGCTAAGTTGCTTCAGTCGTGTCCAACTCTTCGTGACCCCCTGGACCGTAGCCTGCCAGGCCCCTCTGTCCATGGGATTCTCCAGGCAAGAATACTGGAGTGGGTTGCCAGTCCCTTCTCCAGGGGATCTCCCCAACCCAGGGATTGAACCTGAGTCTTCTGCGTCTCCTGCATTGCAGATGGATTCTTTACTGCTGAGCCACTGGGGAAGCCCAGCATAAGGACTGTCGAGGTCACCTAATTCATCTAGTGAGGCAGTCACACAATATTCTTTCTTTAAAGGAACAAATAAAGAATTTAATCTTCTAGGCCTCTTTGGAAACGTGTGAACAAGTTTCTGAGTGCCTCTGCCTCCCAGTGTTTGGATGTGGCATTTTAATTAACGATTGAGGCAGCAAGCTTGGTTGTTTTTTATAAGCTGGTACCGACTACAGTTCCCACTTCACCCCATGGAGCTCTCATTCAGCCCATGTGTCTTGGAGGCTTGCTTTCTATGCAAAGAGGGCCCATCCCTTAGAACTAGCCTGCGGGCAGCCACCCTTAATAAACTCACACTGGGGATGGCACCGTTTCTGTAAAAATTACAGCCACATCCAAGTTCCTCTTACTCACCCTCTCTCCTGTGTGCTGTCCATAAATCCTCCCCCTCTGTCCTCTAAGAGCTGCCCTTCCAAAGCTTCTCAAACTCACATTTACGGTAAGGTGCTAATGGATGGATAATGGTCAACGTCATCTCAGCTATGCCAATGGGAAGATGCTAATGGTGTGGATAAGGTCAACCCAATAGGTCACACCAGTAAAGCTTGAGGAGCCCTGGCTTCTGTGCTTGTATGATGGAGATGATCAGTGGAGTGCCTGGGAGTTAGGGACGTGGCTCTGGGTTCAGATCCCGACTCTGCCACTTAGTAGCTGAGATCATTCCATTACTTAATCTCTTTTTGCCTCAGTTGTCCCATCTTAAAAATGGGGGCAACGCTGTCTCATAACACTGTTGTGAGAACTCAGTGAATTAATGATCCCCAAACACTTAGCACAGAGGCTGAAAGATCACAAGTTCTCAAACAGGTATTAGCCACAAGCCAAAGAAATGATCCCCTTGCTGTAAAATCTCAGATTCTAGTACCTGGTGATTGAAATGCTAGCTTTGCATAGAGTAAGCCCATGAGATCTTTCTTCGGGATCTCCTCCCACAACTTTCCCTTGGGGATTTCCACTTGGGGACCCCATTTCTCAACTCCATCTGTCTGGTGTGTTCTCATGATCGCATAATGGTGTAGCTACAGCACACGTAATACACAGCAGCTTCATTTGGGCCCGACATTTTGCCAGACAAACCAGTACCCAGAGGGGTGATTCCTACTCTCTCATGTCGGCTTTTCCTTAACCTTTGGGATTATTTCCTACCCTCAGTTCTTATCCATTTCTTGTGTATTAGCATGGGTGAGTCCAAATCTTTCTCCATTCATTCAACTGATAATTATTAAATATCTACTTAGTCCCAGTGGTGTAGATACAACACACACGATTCCCGTACTTATACACAGCTTATGACCTAGTGGGAGGAACAGAAGGGCCACCACAAACAAATGGACAGATAAATAAAGCAATCAGAAGAAGTGACATGTATGGGGGAAAAAAAAGTCATCACAAAGAGAAACAAAAGACGTTTGCTTTATTTCTTCTGAAGACAGCCTTGGCTTTGCAGCTTTTACCAGTTGCAACCGAGAGAGTTCTAACTGTTGTGGGGTCTCACTAGTACTTTCAGATCACTACGGGGGACTCTGAAGACGGGAACATCACGGGGGATGTGGGTGAAGGGTTGCCCGCTTCATTTCGTTCTGTTCCTGGAGGCTCTGGCAGGAAAAAGAAAAGAGTAACTTAAGAACACAGACAAACACACACAGGACTGTGCAGAACAGCTGCATGTTGGTGTTTGCACAGACCCGCTGTCACCTCGGATAGCCTTTGCTTGTTGTTTAAAAGACTTTTCAGTCATTAACCCATACCCTTCTTTTCTTTTTCCGTGACAGTGTTCAAGAAAATAAGATCATTAAATACATCCTCATGAAAGCAGGCACCTGACTTTTGAAATATTAGATTTCTTCACTCCCATCCCCTCCATGGCTTCATCCTCACAACTTTAAAATGAAGGTCCACTTAGTCCAATTACTCTTACCTCCAGGCTCTGGTATGAGGGTGGTGTATTCACAAGCACCAAAAATTGAATGAGGCTTCCTTTGTGGCTCAGCGGTGAAGAGTCTGCCTGTCAATGTAGGAGACTTGAGTTTGATCTCTGGGTCAGGAAGATCCCCTGGAGAAGGGAATGGCAACCCACTCCAGTATTCTTCTTGCCTGGGAAATCCCATGGACAGAGGAGCCTGGCAGGTTACCATCCATGAGGTGGCAGAAGAGTCAGACACCACTTAGTGATTAAACAATGGCAAAAAACAAAACTGAAGGATGGGAGGAAGCACAAGGTCGCCTTTTCTCTGAACCCATCAGTGATGGCCACCCTGTTCAGACAGCTCAGGTCGCAGCTGCCAGACAAATGACTGAGGGCCAGAAGGCACAGGGCCTCAGAGCATGAGGCTGCCCCTGGGAGAAATCAGTGTGTGGACTAGTAAGGCTTGTAATAAAAATTGATGCTGCTTTGGAATCCTGTGATAGTACTGCTGGCGACTCATAGGGACTGAGTCACCATCTCGACATTTCTGGCAGAAATACAGTGGTGCTCGGGAAATGTGCCCCGGGGATGATTCTTTACCCGTTTGGATGACCAGGCAGGGTGCCCCGGGGATGATTCTTTACCCGTTTGGATGACCAGCCAGGGTGTGTCTTTTGGGCTGAATTGCTTTAAGTCAGGAATTCCATCTTCCTATCTTCTCATGACTGTGAAGTGAGGGATGTGTGGGAATAGTCCAAGCTGAGAACACTGTCTCTTCCGTTACCCTTTACGTGGACACTAATCTATTCATTAGGTTTGCCGTAATCACGGGCACTTTATGCCTATGTCCATTAGTGTTCCTGTTTACGCTAATGTATTAGATGAATTTGCATATCCATAAACCCACGTCTTTCCTCTTCGCTCTTAGAGGTGCCCTTCTAATTATTCCCTGGTTCAGAGGTGGAAAGTCAAAGCCCGCCCCTCTCACTGCAAATTCTGAACTTGAGTGAAGTTGTGGTCATCACATTGACCTGATGGACAGGACAGAGGCCTTGTGTCTTACTTTGAGAAAATCATTTATAAATGTATTTGTTGATTTTTGAAAAAAAATGTATTGAGTGATTGGAATATGCCCAGGCACTGTGTTACTTTCTGAGACTAAATCAGAAAACAAAATAGAGAAGGCTGCTGCCCTCAGGGAATATCTAATTCAGGCGTCCCCAACCTTTTGGGCACCAGTGACCGGTTTTGTGAAAGACAAGTTTTCTACCGGCAGCTGGGGAGGGATGGTTTGGGGATGATTCAAGTGAATGACACTTTTGTGCACTTTATCTCTATCATCATGCATCAGCTCCACCTCAGATCATCAGGCTTTAGATCCTGGAGGTGGGGGACCCCTGATTTAATTTACTGGGTGATTGAAATAAATAAATACATAAGAAACAGGTGGTTATGATTTAACTTGTGATTTAAAGGAAATAAAAATAAACTGTGAATTAACCTTAGTTCACGTGACAGTAAGGGGTACTTGGAGAAGGCAATGGCACCTCACTCCAGTACTCTTGCCTGGAAAATCCCATGGACAGAGGAGCCTGGTGGGCTGCCATCTATGGGGTCGCACAGAATCGGACGCAACTGAAGCGACTTAGTAGCAGCATGTGACAGTAAGGGGCTCGATGAGTTTTTAAGCATGGGGGTTAAAAGTGGCTTTTACTAAGAGATAACGTTTAAGCTGAAATCCACGTGACACAGTCACTCAACTGTGTCCGACTCTTTGTGACCCCATGGACTGTGGCCTGCCAGGCTCCTCTGGCCATGAGATTCTCCAGGCAAGGATACTGGAGTGGGTTGCCATTTCCATCTCCAGGGTAATCTTCCTGACCCAGGAATCGAACCAGGGTCTCCTGTATTGCAGGCAGATTCTTTACCACTGAGCCACCAGGAAGGTCCAACCGTGTAAATATCAAGGGAAGCACTTCAGTCTGAAGGCAGAATTGGCACAAAGGCTGTGGGGTGGGGGTGAGCTCACTGGAAGATTGCTGGAACCAAGAAGGAGCAAATGTGGTGGGTTTGGCTGGTGGCAGGAGGGCAGCATCAGATACAGTTGCAGAGGGAAGCAAGCAGCCAGTCCAGGGAGTAGTGTTTCTCAACCTCAGTGCTGCTTGCATTTGGGGCTGGACAGTTTTTGGATGTGGAGCCGTCCTGTGCACTGCAGGACCTATGGAAGGATGTTTGACCTCCACCCACTAGATACCAGGACCCTACCCTCCTCCAGCTGTGACAACCACAAGTGTCCCCGGACATCGTCACAAGTCTCCTCCAGGCGCAGCAAGGTCTCTTTCCGTCGAAAACCACTAAAGTTGGATTCACAGGCCTCTGAAACGTTGGCATTTGATTCTGGGTTCCATGGAAATTCACTGAACATCTTAAACAGGAGGGTAGCATGATTTGATTTATGATTTTTCAAAGATCGCTCTGTCTCTTCTGAACCAAGGGATAGTAGAAGGGCAAAAGCAGAAGAAAAAAAAAATGAAATCGTGGCCCCAGTGAGAGGTTATGGTGCTGTGATGAGAGGGAATAGCCATGGAAACAAAGTCCCATGGGCAAGTGTGTGGTGGGTGAAGTAGGCAGAACTTATTTATGAACTGGATGGACCCGACCAGCAGGGTGAAGATGAAAGAGAATTCCTAGATACATTTTTAAATAACAAATCCGATACCTCTCCCTTCTTTGAGGTGCTGGAGTGAGAGAAAACAAATATATACATTACGCTCACTGCAATGCACTCTAATAAATGTATGTTCAGCATGTGGCAGAGTGGAGGAGAGACTGAATCATTCTTTGAGGGAAAGTCACAGGAGGCAGCTCAGAGGCAGAAAAACTTTAGAAGAATGAGTAGGATTTTTCTAAGTGGAGAAGGAGCTCAGATTCCTGGTTTATGAAGAGAAGCCATAGAAGCTTTTTTCAATGTTTTATACTTTGGTCAAGGAAAATTATGCCTAGAGTGACTCTGTCCTATGTCTTGAGGGGGAAACAGCCTCCAAATTGTCTTTGAAAAGGCTATTTTCTAAATTTGTGGGTCAGAGCAGCCTTTTGCTGGCGAGGCTGTGTTTTAAGATATTTTGCAAATGTTTTAACTTAAAAGAAGACAGAGTCTTATTTTGTTTCTATTGAATTTCAAAAGAAACATGTGCTGTAAGGAGAGTAACACAGTATTTCTGGGTAATTGTTTTTTGGATCATAGAGTATCTTAAGTACATCAGAGCTTATAATTTAGTAATAGTAGTATAGAGGACTTCCCTGGAGGTCCAGTGGTTAAGAGTGCACCATGCAATGCAGGGGAAGTGGGTTTGATCCCAGGTCAGAGAACTAAGATCTCACATGCAAAGGAGCAACTAAGCCCAAGTGCCTCAACTAGAGAGTCCATGCGCTGCAATGAAAGATCCCGTGTGATGCAACTAAGACCCTACACAGCCAAATAAGTAAAATTTACCAAAAAACAAAAACAAAATAGTAATATGGTTTCACCAAGAAACTGAGAGATAACCAATCGTAGTTTGTTCATTTGAAACTCAGGAGCAAAATATTACTGTTTCCGTTTGTGTAAATACACAGCTAGAAAGTTAAAGCTAAATTTTACCATATTCTATGCAGTTTGAGGGGATTTCCCAGGTGGCACTAGTAGTAAAGAACCCTCCTGCCCATGTAAGAGACATAAGAGACGCTGGTTGAATCCTTGGGTCGGGAAGATCCCCTGGAGTAGGGCATGGCAACCCACTCCAGTATTCTTGCCTGGAGAGTCTCATGGACAGGGGAGCCTGGCAGGCTACAGTCCATGAGGTCTCAAAGAGTCGGATATGACTGAAGCGACTTAGCATGCATGCTAGGGTCCTAATGGAATATGATAGACTATGGTGATGTCCCTGTTGCTTCACTCTCTGCATTGTGAAAACATCCCGCGGGAAACTCAAGAGACTCCTACCCCCAACCCACCTTAATGAGATGCAGACAGCGACTCAGAGTAGATGGCCTTCCATAAATACTTGGGGGCCCTCCAGACTGGGACCTTGAGAAACTAGATGGTATGTTAAATTCCCTCCTTCCTTTGCAGGGATTAAAAAACATCTCTCAAATTGACAAGAAAATTGGATAATAAATTAATCGTTTACAGTTTAGTAAACCATATGCACAATTGAAGTTACACGTCACGGGCGTATTTTTATCTGATGGAACACCAGATGAGGGATAAGCCATTAGCCCCACCCTCTTCTGCCACGGAAGAACAATGGACTGAAGTCTTTCATAATTGCTTGTTTCAAGATGCTTACTAAATCAGGCCTGCGGTCCTGTCTTTTGTCTTGAAGGGATGTTGATCAGTGGACCAGGACAAAACCAAGCAGGGCCACTGGAGTCAGTCGAGCACTCTGTCTCTTTTGTATATTCTTTGAAATGTATGTTTGAGAACTTTTAGCAATAGATATAGTTTGCAGCCAAAAGCTGTTCGCTTTTTGACTGGTGGAGTTGGTATGAGTTTAACCTACCACACGTAGTTACAGAAAATGTCACATTATTTTATTTTCCTAAATAAAAGGTTCTGGGGATCCAATCCCCAGAGTTTTGAGAAATTCAGTCACAACTGTTTATGGGTGTGGGGATGGATTCTGACTGTCCACCTATTCTATGGGCATTCATTGTGGAGTTTATGAAAGCTTGCAGCATAAGAAAGATCTAGTTATGTATGGGACCTTGTGGGCGTTATTGGGAGGCTCATAATTAAACTTGCCGAGTTCATTTAAAAAAGAACTGCTCTGCTAATTCTGTGCCGACCTGGTACAAGAGACCTTGCTGATGCTTGGGTACTCATCTCCCTGTATCCAAACGCTTGGTGGTGATGGTGGTGTTCAGTAGCTGAGTCATGTCTGACTCTTTGCGACCCCCCAGGACTGCAGCACACCAGGCTCCTCTGTCCTCCACTATCTCCAGGGGTTTGCTCAAATTCATGCCCATTGAGTCTGTGAGGCTATCCAGCCATCTCATCCCCTGCCACCCCCTTCTTCTTTTGCCTTCAATCTTTCCCAGCATCAGGGTCATTTCAGATGAGTTGGCTCTTGTGATCAAGTGGCCAGAGTATGGGGGCTTCAGCTTCAACATCAGTCCTTCCAGTAAATATTTGAGGTTGATTGCCTTGAGGATTGAGTGATTTGCTCTCCTTGCAGTCCAAGGGGCTCTCCAGAGTCTTCTCTAGCACCTCAGTTCCAAATACTTGAGTACCCACCAAAAGCCCCACACCCTTCCCAGTTCCCTTTTGGGAATCTCCCCTTTCTCAGAATCACTGCTTCTGCCAAGCTCCCACTGCTCATTTCTTTCCATCTTTTCCTACTTCACCATCCCACGTGCTCTCTGCTCACTGTTCCTTTGGACACACAGTACTGTGCTCTTTCCTGGGTTTTGGTTTGGGAAAGGGGACTGGCTGTGTTTTTACCAACCTCATCATGTTATGCCAGTGGTCTAAATGTTTCATCAGCAAGGTGACCAGTTGACTTTTTGTCTTAACTGCAGCACTCGAGAGGAAAAGGAGGTTCGTTTTCATCACTATGCCAGAAAGCTGGTTTATGGGTCTGGTAACTGTCCCAGGCAAGCTGGGAATTGTGATCACCTTACATAGGGAAGGAAGAAGCAAAACAGGAGGGATAGCCTGTAATGTTTCCATCAAGAATCTTGAGGGACGACTTCATTTTGGAAACTGGTTATAAGAGGATACTCCGTGTCACTCCCTATTAGCAATAAGTATAGTAACATCATGAGATGCAGGCAGGCATGGCGAGGCATGTCAGGAACTCTCAACAGTGTACTTTTTTTCACCTTCTTCTGTTTCCATCCCCAACCTTGAAAATATGGGATTCTGAGTTCAAATCGGGCTCAGATACTGACTCTATTTGACCTTGAGCAATCTGCTAAATTTCATAGTGTTTGTTTGCTCATCTGAAAACAAAAGGGATAATGCTGATGCAAGCATAGAGTGAAGATTAATTAGTTTCTGAAGTGCTGAGATCAACAGATGAAAGGCTTTGAGTGGAAACTATTTTGTGTTTGTTTTTTTAAGAGGAATTTATCGATGTGGGTGAATAAAAGAGAACTTACTGAACTGAACTACAGGCACTCGGCTGTGGCTGAGAGTGGGGGAAGAAATAATATTGCTTCTCTCAAAGAACCCCAAATTCTCCCCACAAATAGCAATGGGGAAAGTTGTTTCTTTGTGATTCTGAAAGGATGAGAAATTATGCAAAGTAAAAGAACAAGAAGAACAGAAGAATAGATGCTGTTAAGACATTTCAAAGTAACTTTCCAGGATAAACAACTAGGTACCAGAAAATAAAACATGCTCTTGAGTCCTCTGGGATTAGGTTGTTAGCCAAATGCCTATAAACCAAAATGGCTCAGCCAAGATCCCCTATCGAGGCCTAATGGCCCATATGTCATTAGCAGGAAGATCAGGTTAGGAATGAGAAACTATCCATTTTAAAGTCCTAAAACTGTTTATCATTGCAAGATTACTAGCACTTAGATTACCTGTGTTCCTATTTGAAACCAGCTTCACTCTTGTTACATTTGGTCTTTTCTCAAAGAAATATGATTGCTACTGATGTAAAGATAGAAAATTGAGTCTCAGAGAAATTAAATGACCAGTCAATAGCCGTTTGGTTGGGTTAAGTAGTACAGGCAATTTTTTGGCAGAGGGCTTCTGATCTGAGAGATACTGATCATTCTACAGCCTAAGTGATATCCAGACAACATATAGAGATGAATGATTTCCTAAGAATCACAGAAGAATTGAAATGAAGACAAGATATTTTTGCCAAAGGAAATAAAATATTCTGAGTATTAAACTAATGCACTTTTATCATGGAAATGATGGGAAGTTCCAACAGAGTAGAATTTAAAAATTCAAACTTCCCCAGTGTCAAATAGAAACTCTGAGTTATAGTTCTTCTTTGTCTTTTATCCCTGCATTTTTATAATATAGTCATGTTATTCCTTTTAAAGTTATAGCATTAATGACTCCGTAACTTTCTACCTTGTGGCCTTTGCATGGTTATCTTGGTCTTTCCCTTACATTTTAGAAATTTAGTGTCCTATATAAATAAAATTAAAAAATAAAAATTGCTAGAGGTGAAAAGAAATAGAAAAATATAACCCATGATCATGAGAAAATAGTAGTTAATACCTACATGACCGTGATGTTGGAATGAGCTGATAAGGACTTTAAAACAGGTATTGTATCTTTGAGTAGGAATTTAAAGAATACAAAATGATGTATGACAAAAGTCATGCAAAAATGAAATTTTTAGAATTAAAAATAAATTTTTTGAAATAAAAGCTTTGGTAGTTGGGTTTAGTAGCAAAATGCAGACAGTAACACAATAGTTTGATGAACATAATAAAGATTACTATAAAATATTCAGTCCAGGGAACAGAGGAATATGATTAAATTATTAACAGACCAGTGGCCTGTGGAACAGTATCTAGTGGTATAGCCTATAGGTAATTAGAGTCCCAGAAAGAAGAAGGACAAATGATGTGTAAAATAGTTGAAATTTCCCCAAATTTGGTGAAATAATTCAAAGTTAAATTCAAGAAGCTCAGGAAATCTTAAGCAGGGCCAATATGAATAAAACCACAGCTAGTATTATTTTAGCATCCATGTCATGGTAATGGTGATGAAGGCAAAAGATTTTTTAAAATCTTGAAAGCAGTCATTAAATATAAGAAGCATAACAATGCTGATAATGGTCAACTTCTCATCAGAAACACTCGAGGCAAGAAGAAAATAGGATGGAACTTTAAATAATTAAGTAAGAAACAAATCTGCTGACCTGGAATTCTAAATTCATAAAGGGTATCCTTCACAGAAGATGATATAAAGGCAGTTGTTTTTTTTTTTTTTTTGAAATAAAACCAGAGGCTTCATCAACAGGAGAACTGCACTATAGGAAATATGTAAGGAGAATCTTCAGGCCGAAAAGAAGTGACCCCAAGTGAACTTATATTTAATGACAAGAATGAAGAGCATTGAACATATGTATGTGGATAAGTATAAAAGCCTATAATATTTCTTTGGTTATTTTTGAAAATACATGTAACTGTTTAAAGGAGAATGATATCACTGTTTTTTGGGGGGTGGGGGAGGGTGGTTATGACATATGTAGACACAAGGAATGAACAGGTTAAATCTACATTGTTGAAATCTTCTTACACTTTACAAGAAGTAGTGTAGTTTTAATGCTAAGTAGACTATGCTGTGTTAGGATATATATTTAATTTTCAGAGCAACTACTAATATAATAAAAAAAGGTGTATCGTTTAAAACGTAGAAGAGAAATAAAAATGGAATAATATAAATTTTAGTTAACCCCAAAGAAAATTGAAAAGGAGAAATAAAGAAACAACAGCAAAAATAAAGGACAACTAGAAACAAAAAGCAAATATAAAACTACGTGCAACTATACCTATACTAAATATAAATGGACTAAACATTCAAATTAAAAGAAGAGTCTTCTCAGACTTTTTTTTTGAGAGAACTATATGCTGCATACAAGAAGCCCACTTTAAATACAAAACACAGAAACACATGTTATGAAATAAAAGAACAGAAAAAACCAACAGACTGTGAACATAGCAAGCTCAGAAACAGCTATATAAATGGCTTTCATACCCAGCAACTGGAGAATATACACACTTTTCAAGTGGACATGAAATATTCTCCCAAGGTCTTATTCAGTTTCAAATTTGAAAAATTACTGGGTGTATTTTCTAACAATAATGAATTCAATTAGGAGTTAGTAATAATAATATATCTAGAAAAGTCCTCAAGTTTTGGAAATTGAATAACACACCTTGAATGAGTCTTGGATTAAAGAAAATATCATAGGGGAAATTGTATTTTGAATTGAATGACAGTGATAGACAACATACCAAAATTAAGGTTGTGTGTGTGTGTGTATATACACAACACATCTTCTTTATCCATTCACCCCTTGATGAATGGACACGTAGGTTGTTTCTATATCTTGGCTATTGCAAATAATGCTGCCATGAACATAAAGAGAAGAAACAAAAAAAGTGAAGTCACTCAGTTGTGTCTGACTCTTTGCAACCTCTTGGACTGTAACCTATAAGGCTCCTCCGTCCACAGGGGTGCATATATCTTTTTGAATTAGTGTTTTCTTGTTCTTTGACTAAATGCTCAGAATTGGAGCAGAGGGGTCATATGTTTGTTCTAATCTTCATTTTTTGAGGAACCTCCTGTTTCCAAAGTGACTACACCAATTTATAGTTCCACCAACAGTGAATATGGATTTCCTTTATTCCACATTATTTCCAACACTTGTATTCCTTGTCTTTTCAGTAACAGCTATTTTAACAGGTGTGAGGTGATATCTAGTCGTGTTTTTAATTTGCATTTCCCTGATAATTAGTGATGCTGAACATCTTTTCATGCTCCTGTTGGCCAAATGCAGGTTTTTCACTGGAAAAATATCTATTCAGATTCTCTACCCATTTAAAAAATTGGATTGTTTGTTTGTTGTTGAGGTATATGAGTTCTTTATTTAGTTTGAATATTAATTTATTCATTAAGGGTGATGTTATTGTTCCTACTTTACTGATAAGAAGAAAAAGTGCTCAAAGAGGTCAGGAGTGCACAGAATCAGAGCCAGGTTATCCAGCTCTGTAAACACGTGGGCCTGGCTGCATCCACTGTGCCTCTGCCCGGCGGGGCAAGGAGGAAAATGGGAGGGGTGAGGTGGCATGGGAGAAGACCGCAGGAAAAACACGGGCTTCTGGTGTCCCTCCTGAAGAAAGGCCGTCCACCCATTAATTCCACAAGTGCCCGTTGAGTTTACTCCGCATCCACAGTGAATCTGGGATTTAAAAAAAAATCTGACCTTCATCCCCAACCACTGGTCACTGGGGCAGAATGAGCTTAAGGATGCTTCCCAGGAGGGAAGCCCAGGTTGATGAGCGAAATCTCCTCCTTTTGTATCTTACAGGGAGAAAATGAAATGAACATGGGTATGTAGGTTAATTCTTTTCCAAGCCAAACAAAAACCAACAGATTTGTTCTCCTTTAACTTTTCTTTATTTTTTTAAAGGAATTTCATTGGAATTCAGTCCATGTCTGCTGAAGGATGGTTGAAATATTAAATATAGTCGTTTTCTCCAAATAGCTTCCGAAGAAAAGCTAAGTACTGCTTACCGCCTTGTGCTTTCCAGTGTGTCCTTGATCTGTGCGTTTATACGGGGTTGCTGTCCTCTGCCGCCTCCTCCCACTGTCTGTACAACACTTACATAGACACACACACCCCTTAATTCTGCATAGATTCCATGCATTTGAATAAAGTGATTTGAATAACATGTTAGCTTGAAATCATTTGCAGATATCTATGTATTTTCAGTATTGAATATTATTGCTTCTTTCTTTGTTGGGTTTCTGCTTTCCACTCCAATTGTAGCCAGTTCTTTTTGCATATCCATTCTAGAACCTAAAGTACATGTGAGAAGAATGTAGCTGTAGCCAGGTATAATTGCGATTGAAACAGTGAGCTGAAATACAAAGGCTAATCAAAGCTTCAGGAGACATGCTTTGTGTGCTTTAATACATGGCATTTTAAAATGTTCCACCTTTGCCTTCTCAACTTCTGTTTATTTGCTTGCGCGTTGATTTATTTATTTAATTTATGGATCAGAGGTTCAGGTGTTAAAAGCCGAGAGCTGGGGTACTGAAAGGGACTGAGAGCAGGAAATTGTTTTTTTAAATTATTTTGTGTTAGTATAGAGTTGCTTTACAGTGTTAGGTTAAAGTTTCATGTTAAGTTTCTACTGTATAGCTAAATGAATCAGCCGTATATACACATATATCCGCTCCCTTTTAACTGAGATCTTATACTTTAGTTGCTGGTTGCCGTTGTTCAGTTGCTCAGTCCTGTCCAACCCTTTGCAACCCCTTGGACTTAGCCCACCAAGCTCCTTTGTCCCTGGAATTCTCCAGGCAGGAATACTGAAGTGGGTAGCCATTTCCTTCTCCAGGGGATCTTTCCCACCCAGGGAACAAAACTGTATCTCCTGCATTAGCCAGATTTTTACCATCTGAGCTACCAGGGAAGCCCCAGAACCCCACATGACTCAAGGCCAAAATATATATATATATAAATATATATATATATATATATAAACAGAATCAATATGATAACAAATTCAATAAAGACTTTTAAAATGGTCCACATCAAACATTTTTTTTCAAAAAATTAAAGGAAATTAAAAAAGGGTTGGTAAAGGAAGTGACCAGGTGGATTACCTACCCAGGAACATTTCAGACCAGAATGGGTTATTGGTATCTGCTACTCCTCCTTCCCCATTTTTTAGGGTGACCCGTGGCCCTCGTTTACTGGATAGTGAAGAGTTTTTAGGGATATGGGGTCTTTGGTGATAAAACTGAAAGAGGACCCAGAAAATTGGGGTGACTGAACGCTGTAACCTTTTCACAGCTTCTTTCCTGAGCTGGACTTCTTAGCTGTGCTAAGAGTTTCACACTGCCACAGAGAAGAGCAAATTTCAACAGAAACTGAGGGCAACTTGAAGGGTGATTGTCTGAAGACAGCTCTCGGAACACCTAATCCTTAGATTATTCCTGCTTCGAAAGGAAGAAGCCTGGCCATCTTAGGTTGGGAGTATTAAGAGCTGGCAAAGGGTCCCGTGGGTAGAGGAGCCTGGTGGGCTACAGCCCTTGGGGTCACAAAGAATTGGACACGACTCAGTGACTCAATAAGAGGGGAACCCCCACCTCCAAGTAACTTTCTTTATTCCTATTCTCTTTATATAATCTCATGTGAATTCTATGGCAGGAGTGCTGAGACCAGGCATAATTGAACTGCTAAATATTTATGCTTGCATAACAGAGTGATTAAAAGGCTTTGGGTGAATCTGGTATTCCTATTTCACTATAAAACTTGTTTTAAATCTTGCAATCTGCTTGATAACACAAACATATTTATCATGTTTATAAATGCTATTAAGACTCCTCTGATGTATCTGCTCTCCAATCACACAAGAGCAAATGGCTGGGTTTTCATCGCACTTTGAAGGTATTTTGAGGCTGAGCCATGAATCCTTTGGAGAACTGGACTCGGAGAATCAGTAAGCAGCAGAAATAGATCGACTCTCAGATCTCAGTAGCTTCATATGACAGAGTTTTTTATTATGTCCAGGGCAGGTCAGGAAGTGTTTGCAATCCCATGGACTATAGCCTACCAGGCTCCTCTGTCCATGGGGTTTTCCTGGAAAGAATACTGGAGCGGGTTGCCCCGCCCTTCCCCAGGGAATCTTCCTGACCCAGAAATCGAACCCATTTCTCTTGCACTGGAAAGTGTATTCTTTACTAGCTGAGCCACCTGGGAAGCCTGGGTTGGGAAGGACTGTCCTACAAATAGTGCCTCAGAGATTCACGGTCCTCTCTGGTAGCTGTGGCATCTGGGATGCACGACTTCCTTTGTGCTTCAGTTACAAGTGAAGCTTACTGGTCAGGACTTGTAACATGGCCCCACCCAACACAGGAGATCTGGAGCTCAAGTTTCCCGTGACTAGAAAGGAAAGGAGAACCAGATATTGACGTGGGTCGTGGTATCTAGCAGGCTTCCCTGGTGGCTCAGCAGTAAGGAACCCACCTGACAATGCAGGAAATACAGGTATGATCTCTGGGTTGGGAAGATCCCTTGGAGGAAGAAATGGCAACCCACCCAAGTATTCTTTCATGGGAAATCCCATGGACAGAGGAGCCTGGTGGACTACGGTTCATGGAATCACAGAGTCAGATATGACTTAACGACTTAACACCAACAAGTGGTATCTAACACTAGAATCAAATTAGAGTGGACCCTCTGAAAGGCTTCCCTGTGGTGGCTCAGCTGGTAAAGAATCGCCTGTAATGCAGGAGATTGGGTTCAATCCCTGGGTTGGAAAGATCCCCTGGATGAGGGAACTCCACTCCAGTATTCTGGCCTGGAGAATTCCATGGATTGTATAATCCATGGGGTCACAAAGAGTTGGACACGACTGAGCGGCTTTCACTTTCTTTCACTCTAAAAGGCAAGCTGTCATGCCGCAAAAGAGCAAGTCATTGACTGGGGGTCTGGCCCTTTTGCCAGAACTACTGTTACAATTTCTCCGGTAATTCTAATTATAGGGATTTATTTAATAATGATCCATGAGACTCATACATCAGGGAGGCCAGCTGCCTTTATTGTAAAGTGTCATTGTTTAACCCTCTTTCTACAGACTAAAATTGAATGTGCAGAAGAATGATGCACCATATGTGCCCAAGGTTATCTACACCTTGGATGCACAAATTCTGTGTGTAGCAGAGTGAAAAGCCAGGCGAACCAAGGATTCAGCATTATCTGGAGAAACTGCTCCCTCTGGGTGACAGCTGATGCCTCTTGCATGTCGTGTAGGATACACAGAGCTCCGCAATGAATGCCTCTTCGACTTTTCCTAAGGTGGTGACACCGAGGACCACATATTTTGCAAGATGGCATCATGCAATCTCAAGCTTATTAGAATGATCAATTGTGCAGTAGAATGGTCAGTTCTCATAGCATTTCTCTCACTATCTCAGATTCTCTTTACTGAGGCAACAACTGTGAATTTTATGCAACCTTTCATCTCCTAGGCATTCAAAGTCTTTCACCACCATTGCTCCTTCATATAATCTGACTGTGGTGGCCTCTCCCTGCACAGAAGATGAAGCATGTTCAGAAGCTGTGTACGCAGCATTGCACTCTGCCAAAAAAAAACATAAAATGTAAACAAACACGGAAGTTGTTAATGCAGTGATGTTATTTACTTAACAACAAAATGGATAAAGCATAATTCTTGCCTGTGGAAGGGAAATATATAATACTTGTAGGGTTACTTGGAGGTCAATTCCTTCTCTTTTCTCCATTTGCTGAACTATTTCTGGAAATTCAGTTTTTTTTTTTTCTTTTAAAACATATTATTGATAGTTGGCACCTCCACAGTAATAGAATTTTGAAGAGCTCATCCTGTCCCCATCCTAAGCCAAGTCGTGGATGGGTCAGAAAATGATGCTGTAGATTGACAATTCCCAACATACATTGTTCTGGGAGTGCATTATTGGAAAGGGTATTTGAAAGGCTACGTTCCTCTGTGAGGTCAGGAACAATTTGGGGCAGGAAAACTTGAATGGGCTGATTGATGTTAGGAGTGAAGG
Source organism: Redunca redunca (assembly GCA_006410935.1). NCBI lineage: Eukaryota > Metazoa > Chordata > Mammalia > Artiodactyla > Bovidae > Redunca > Redunca redunca. The sequence goes on along the minus strand of SJYQ01000330.1, from coordinate 1,728,589 downwards.
ACATAACCGTGACTTGAAATTAACTGTTTTGTGTTTATCCAGTGGCTGATCCACCTACTGTCTGTGTGACTGTGGGCAGAACAGAAGCTCTGCTTCTCATCGTTGAATTGGGCACTAGAATGCCTGTTCAGATTGTGGACATCAGTGGACTGCTGAGGTCCAAATAACGTAACCTGCTTTGAGAGTGGTTAGGAAAATGATGAGTGGTCCACAAATGCGTGGTGTTACGATGGATTATCATTGATGGGGAATGGTTAAGATCAATACATAAGTGAAGTGGCCAGGGGCTATCCATTTACTCAGCAAATAGTACCCATATGTCTGTCTGTCTGTGTGTCTATACACCTGTGTCTAGCAGAATGTCTCTATACTCTATGTCTCTATACCTTTATTTCTGTATTTGTATATTCATCTGTGTCCATAGCTATACTATTATATATCTGTGCCTTTATTGCATTCAACTCTTTGCAACCCCATGAACTGCAGCCTGCCAAGCTCTTCTGTCCATGGTATTTCCCAGGCAAGGATACAGGAGTGGGTTGCCATTTCCTATTCCATGGGAGTTTCCCGACCCAGGAATCAAACCTGAATCTCTTGCATCTCCTGCATCGGTAGGCAGATTTTTTTTTTTTTTTTTATCACTGCCCCAACCTGGGAAGCCCTCTATTTATATGTCCATATCTAATCCAAGTCTCTATATCTCTATGGTGATATGTTTGTATCTAGACCTATTCTTTGGAGAAGGAAATGACAACCCACTGCAGTATTCTTGCCTGGAGAATTCCATGGACAGAGGAGCCTGGAGGGCTACAGTCCATGGGGTCGCAAGAGTCAGACAAGGCTTAAGAGACTAAACCATACTTGCAAAATTTATCTTTATGTATATCTATGAAGCTTCAATACTTTGGCCACCTGATGCAAAGAGCCGACTCATTGGAAAAGACCCTGATGCTGGGAAAGACTGAGGGCAGGAGAAGGGGAAAACAGAGGATGAGATGGTTGGATGGCATCACTGACTCGATGGACATGAATCTGAGCAAACCTCTAGAGATAGTGAAGGACTTCTAGAGGAGCCTGGCATGCTGCTGTCCATGGGGTTTTAAAGAGTTGGACACAGCTGAGTGGCAGAACAACAGCAATAAAGCCCACCCCTACAGAGAAGGAGAGAGAGGACGAGCAGGCGAGAGCTGGGGAGAGAGCATCGTGTCCCCTCCTAAGAACTGGGGCAACAGCTGGAAACGAGCCATCACTGTTTTGACTTACAGCTCTCAGGAGGAACTTGCATTAAACAAATACATCTTGAATGAATTAAAAGCGTCATGAAGGCAAAAAGTACCAGATTAAGAATTTCATCCCAGTAGGACCCATCCACGTGTGTATGTGTGTGGGGGGCACACAGGAAATAAAATAAGTCATAGATCCTCATGCCATGTAGGTGGTCCATATATATAGACACCGGCTTTTGGGAATACATCCCTAAAAAGAGAAACACTTCCTTCTATAGAGTGCCATCCATGAACCCAAAATGGATATGTCTTAAGGAATAAGAAGGGCACTTTTAATTATGTAGTGGGCTGTATCTGACTTACTCTGTGTTCAATATCCTGGATCTAGGTGTTATTATTTTCTATAATTTATTTATGTATGCATTTATTTATTTGTGGCTGCACGGGGTCTTCGTCCTGCATGTGGGCTTTCTCTAGTTGTGGCGCGTGGGCTTCCCGTTGCAGTGGCTTCTCTTGTTGCAGAGCCCAGGCTCTAGGTGTGCGGACTTCAGTTATAGCTGTGGCACTGGAGCTCGGTGCTTTCAGCCCCCAGGCCTAGAGCGTTGGATCAGTAGTTGTGGTGCTGGAATATGTTTTTAATGCGCTGGATTTCCCATCAAGATAAGCTCTAGGTTTTAATTCAGCAGGTGCTCCTAGCTCATCTTTTTCCAGACCAAGCTCTTTTCTCTCTCATCATGTTACGGCAGACAGATCCTTTCACTGTTCATAGATTTTGAAACGGAAGGAATATAGGGTCTGCACCTGAGAGTTTCCATGTGATGTATACCATGCTTGGACCTCAAAGCCAGTTTCTCTCTCTTTCTCAGTTATCTGTCTTGGATATTTACAAGCCCACCCTTGGTGGAGGCTTTAGCAAGTTCCCACCACAAAAGGATGAGGTGCTGGAGAGACTAAATTCACAACTAAGAGACAGGTGCACCTAGGAAATGACTTTGCTTTGCGTTTGCATTTTAATTGGTTTCACCTCTAAACGTAACCCATCATCCCGTTTTTCTCTGTCCTCACACCCTGTATCTTTCCTTTGTAGCTCTTGTCACAGTTAATCATTATGTACATATTTGTGTTACTGTTTTCTTTTGGTGTGTTTCTACTCCACTCTCTGTAGGTGCCCTGAAGGTAGGGACCGTTTCTGTTTTATTCACTGATGAACATCACTGCCAGGCACATGTTTGGTACTCCATAAGTATCCATCACTTCATGGGAAATAGATGGGGAAACAATGGAAACCGTGTCAGACTTTATTTTGGGGGGCTCTAAAATCACTGCAGATGGTGACTGCAGCCATGAAATTAAAAGACGCTTACTCCTTGGAAGAAAGGTTATGACCAACCTAGATAGCATATTCAAAAGCAGAGACATTACTTTGCTGACTAAGGTCCATCTAGTCAAGGCTATGGTTTTTCCTGTGGTCATGTATGGATGTGAGAGTTGGACTGTGAAGAAGGCTGAGCACTGAAGAATTGATGCTTTTGAAGTGTGGTGTTGGAGAAGACTCTTGAGAGTCCCTGGGACTGCAAGGAGATCCAACCAGTCCATTCTGAAGGAGATCAACCCTGGGATTTCTTTGGAAGGAATGATGTTGAAGCTGAAACTCCAGTACTTTGACCACCTCATGCGAAGAGTTGACTCACTGGGAAAGAGTCTGATTCTGGGAGGGATTGCAGGCAGGAAGAGAAGGAGATGACAGGATGAGATGGCTGGATGGCATCACTGACTTGATGGACGTGAGTCTGAGTGAACTCCAGGAGTTGGTGATGGACAGGGAGGCCTGGCGTGCTGCTGTTAATGGGGTCGCAAAGAGCTGGACACGACTGAGCGACTGAACTGAACTGAACTGATATATCCATGGTTTGAATACATGAATGAATTCATGCATATCTCATCATGCATTACTTTCAATATTGCTTGTTGTTCAGTCGCTAAGTCATGTCCAACTCTCTGCAACCCCATGGACTGCAGCACACCAGGCTCTCTGTCCTTCACCATCTCCCTGAGTTTGCTAACACTCATGTCCATTGAGTCAATGATGCCATCCAACCATCTCATCCTCTGCTGCCCCCTTCTCCTCCTGCCCTCAATCTTTCCTAGCATCAGGGTCTTTTCCAATGAGTTGGCTCTTCAAAGCAAGTAGCCAAAGTATTGGAGCTTCAGCTTCAGAAGCAGTCCTTCCAGTGAATACTCAGGGTTGATTTCCTTGAGGATTGACCCAATTGATCTCCTTGCTGTCCAAGGGACTCTCAAGAGTCATCTGCAGCATCACACTTTGAAAGCATCAGTTCTTCCATGCTCAGCCTTCTTTATGGTCCAATTCTCACCTGTGTACATGACTATTGGGAAAACCATAACTTTGACTATATTAATAGTTTATAACAAAGATAGATTTTAACAGACATGTAGAAACTAGAAACCAGAAATTGATTTTCTACTTAGAAGTTAAGATGCATATGAATGCTATTTAAAAGTGTCTCTATAATTGTGCACTTTCAGTATATATGTTTTACCTTAATAAAAACTTGTTTAAGCTAAGAAACACAACTTAAAATATCTGAAAAATGTCAAAAATTATAAAAGGAGTAATTTGAATGAACAAAATAACTTGATCCCCAAATAATTGCTTGAGAGGAGAAAGTCTGTGATTTTAACTAGAATTCATCCAGCTACAAACCACTGTCTTAAGACTGCAAGAAATTTATATCCTTTCAAAGACAAGGGGAACTCAAAATCCCCCAGTGACCCTTCCCTTCCCAGAGCTGTTTGGTACATAGCTCAGTTTCTGGAGATCTGAGATAATCATTTTGTCCTTGAGAGTCTCATGGCTGTGCTCTTGGAGAGTTTGGGTTTAAAATGCTAGGATTTGATCCTGCTCAGAAAAACAAGGTGTGAGCACCTGTGAAGCATCTGAAATCAGCCGTTGCCAGAGGCTGGCGGCTGTCCCTCCTTCCCAGTCTGCTCTGACCTCTGTAAGGTGAGAGCGGAGTACAAGCCCTGCTTCTGGGAACCTGCTTTTGTTTCACATTCCTGAGGTTGGTTTTGGGATCGCCAAATTGACAACTTTCTTTTTTCTTTAGTGCAGTTTAGATTTTTAAGCATCATATGTCTGTGTGTGTCTGTTGGCACATATAGACCTGCTTTTGCAGGTACAAAAGAAATCATCCAAAGCCAGACTTCTCTGTGCTGTATGCCAATGACACTTTGACCCCAGGTTTTATCTCTTGGAGGCCCTTGTGTAAGGACTGCCATTCATACCAAAGCACGTGGAGGCCCAAGGATGCTCAGGGAGGTTTGCTGGACCTTGTGTGTCTATTCAAATAGAATTTGTATTACCTTCTAGTGCCTTTTGTTGGGCTTCTCAGGTGGCACTAGTTGGTAAAGAACCCGCCTGCCAATGCAGGAGACATAAGAGAGAGACATGGGTTCAGTCCCTAGATCCGGAAACTCCCCTGGAGGAGGGCATGGCAACCCGCTCCAATAAGCTTACCTGGAGAATCCCATGGACAGAGGAGCTTCACGGGCTACAGTCCATAAGGTCGCAAAGAGTTGGACATGACTGCAGTGACTTAGCGCATATGCAGTCAGTGTCTTTTGTTGGGCTTCCCTGGTGGCTCAGACAGTAAAGAATCTGCCTGCAAATGCAGGAGACCTGGGTTTGATCCCTGGATTGGGAGGATCCTGGAGAAGGAAATGGAACGTGATGTGCAGAACCAGCGGAAAGTGTATTCACGGGAGAGACAGACTGTGGGAGTGAAAACTGCCGTGCCCTGGGACAGAATAGCCGTGTTCTGCCGTATCCTGCAAACATTATCCTAGCATCTCTGAGCCTCGGTTTTCTCATCTCATAATTGGGGATAAAAGGGCTCATTGACTGAGTGTTTTGAGGCTGGCTAAGCGCTTACCATATACTATCTGAATGGTCTCTGCTGATTAACCCCAGAATGTAGTCATTGCCCCCTGTGTCACTCCTGTGTTGACAGAGGGGCTTCCCAAATGACACAGTGGTAAAGAATTCACCTGTCATTGCAGGAGACACAGGAGATGTGGGTTTGAACCCTGGATCAGGAAGAGCCCCTGGAGTAGGAAATGGCAACCCACTCCAGTGTTCTTGCCTGGAGAATCCCATGGACAGAGGAGCCTGGTGGGCTTACAGTCCACGGGGTCACAAAGAGTCAGACACGACTGAGTGACTGAGCATGCCTGGCACGCATGCACGCACATTAATGGGAGGGGAAATGGTGGTTCACGCTGTTGCTGGGGACGCTACTAGTGTCCCCCTGCCCTTAGACACCTTTTCTCTGACATGACCAGGTGTACTGAAGGTCAGTTCAGTTCTGACAGCAACTACCTGGAATTAGCACAGATACCACAAGTCATGGGCAAAGTCTGACATAATACCGAACCCACTTCACATGCCAGCCACAGTCCTCAGGCCGCCCACACTTCTGCCCCACCGACCAAATTCAGGACTTCTCATCACCCCATTCAGGTTCAATTATTTGCTAAAAAACCAACTTGTAGAACTCGAGGAAGCACTGTACTTTTATTTGCTAAGTTGCTTCAGTCGTGTCCAACTCTGTGAAACCCTATGCCCTGTAGCCCTCTTGGCTCCTCTGTCCATGGGCTTTGCCAGGCAAGAATACTGGAGTGGATTGTCATGCTCTCCTCCAGGGGATTTTCCCAACCCAGGGACTGAACCCATGTCTTTTATATCTCCTGCATTGGCAGGCAGATTCTATACTGCTACTGCCAACCTTTTATTATAAATGGTATAAATAAACAGCCAGATGAAGTGTACATGGGCAAGACCTGGGCGGGGTGCAGGTACAGAAGCTTCTGTCTCCATGGAGACTGGATGCATTACCATCCTGGTACGCCAAAATGTCCACCAATTAGGAAGCACCACTGAGCCTCCATTTCCAGAGTTGTTATTGGGGTTTCCTTATGCAGGTATGAATGATGAAACCGTTGGCCCCATAACTGAATTTTACCTGCAGCCACAATCCCCTCCCTGGAGGCCGGACTGACCCAGAGTGCCTGCCCTGTCATCACTTGATCGGTTTTTCTGGAGACTCCTCTGGAGCTGTGTGGAAACCCACCACTCAAGGAGCCCATGGCTCCTCGCTCTTCCTCTTCAGTGTGCTCCAACTTAACTTCCGACAGCCAATCTGCATCTCTGCCCAGTGATGTTCTCTTGACATGAGTAACTTTGCTCCCCAGGCAGCAAGCTGGGAATAACAGGGATTCATGCTCCCCAGAGACACCTGTTCTAATAGAGAGGCAAGGCAATGTGTGCCAATTTCACACGAATGAATGGAGGAATGAAACTCAGAGAATCAGAATCCACTGCATTTTGCCCAGCCTCGTGCACTGCCTCCTTGATTCAGTTCTTTCCTTCCAGGAACAAATCAGGAATGCTGTCGGAAGGAAAGGAGACAGTAGGTCATGACAGACCCCAAGAATGCCAGCTTTATGTTCAAGAATTACTGTTAGCGATGATAATAATCCTGTTTCTGCTGCTGCTACTAAGCTGCTTCAGTCCTGTCTGAATCTTTGACCCCATAGGTTGTATTCCACCAGGCTCCTCTGCCCATGGGATTTCCCAGGCAAGAATACTGGAGTGGGTTGCCATTTCCTAAACTGAGGTCCAAGCAAAGTTGTGCTTTCTTCTAGATAGCCGTGTGTCCAGAGGTGACCACAAGAGAGGAGCCACCTTGTGTGAATGGCTTGATCAACGTGGCGATGTGTACACTTATTACTCTGTTTGGTGTGTTCCCGATGAACGCATGCCTTGGTTATTAATTATTCATCTATCTCCCAATATAATTTTAGATCTGGTGATAATTTCTGAATTTCTCTATTTATAGAAAACTTTGAACTTCATAAATATTAAAATTCCCTATTATCTACATGCAGGCTGCTTTTTCTATGGCCATAGAAATTATGCAATTATTACCAGAACCATTAATTAAATTGGAAAATTGATAAATAATGGATAAGGATGCTATTTATGAGCTAAAAATGAGCAAATGAAAATTATCTTCCATTCTGTCACCTTTGATGAGTCTAGCCTTACAGTATGCTCTCAGCTTTTATTATGGATAATGTTCGTGTTCCTTGGCATAAAATAAGCAATTGGTTATTAGTCTTGAATGGTGATTGGTTTTCAGATGGAGTGATTAAAATCTTTTCCTAATGGCATAGTCAAAAAATGATCCTGTCACAGTGGTCAAATAGTAGGCAGATGCCATATTGTACAAGTTAAAAAGTTGAATCTTCATGGAGAGAGGTTGTGTCCTCAAGAAAAGAAGGAGTGTATATATGGAACTAACGTGGAAAACTTTCATAAACTTTTGTGGTAGAATAATGCATTCACGGATTCCCTCTGGTCAGTCTCCTGGACTTCATTCTTCCATATCAGCCTTTAAACAGAGGCTTGGTAGTTCTCTCTGGTTGAGGGGGGATAGCCTTTATTTAGTTCACAATACTCATAAGTCACCATGTGTTCTTAAATTAGCACCCAATTCAGATTGTCTTCTCAGTTTATTAGATCTGAGTTCTCAAATGGAAACTTTCACTGATGTCTTTGAATTTTTTTTTTTTTTTTTTTTACTGTGACCATTACTAAGAAACCCATTCCCGTTGCAACGAGCACTCACCTACATTAATGGAACGGATGTTTCACAATCGCTTGGATATGTTCTCATTTATTTCTCTTTAGAAGAAAGTGTTGGTCGTAAACAGTACTCCTGACTTTGTGACTGTTAGTGGACATGCAGATTGCTGATTTAGATGCCTCAGAAATAGAAATCTGATTCCTTGGGCAGAAGCCTGAATGTGGGAACCAAGCATGCTTATAAGTCTGATTCCCCACACTTTCTGAGTTATAGGAGGTTGGGGCTGACATTGGTTGAGTCTCTTTTGGTGGTTTGCACGGTGCTCTCACAAATGGAGTTTTGAAAAATTGGTGGTTTGGGAAGAAAAATCATCGTTGAATACCCTTGCCTCAGATGCATCAAAATTATTGAGACAATAAAAGTTTTGAAAAAAAAATTATCTATTGTTTTGTGAAAAAATTATTGAGAAAAATGACAGTGAACCACACGATTAAAATTTTGTTGTTGCTGAAAAATTGACCTTTTCCTGTAGAAAAAAAAATTTCTAAGCCTATTAGCAGTTGGTAAAAAGAACATAGGGCATTCTTGGTCAAACTGTTATTATTTGAGACATGGTAATGCTCGTTTAGTGGGTGTAGGTGAGGGATGTTGAACACAACATTCTGAGATGCACAGGACATCCCCAGTTGCAGATAGACCTAGCCCCAAATGTCAGTGCCATGGAGCTTGAGATCCCCACTATGAAGGTTCGTACTCTGGCTGCCCCGTCTCGTAAAAAAGCACAAAAGAAGACCCAGGTGGCTTGTGTGACATGCCGGAACCCAAGCAGCTAGGATGTGGTACCCCAAGGCTTTGAACTCACAGAGCGTGGCTCCAGAGCTCAAGCGTGTACCCCTCCAGTCGCAGAATACGTGGGAGACCCATGAATGCGGAAACGTGAATGACTCTGCCGAGAGCTAACGTAAGGGCTGCAAAATCTCTCCTGGTTTAAAAAAATGGGAAGCGTTTCTGAAGATGAGCACCAGAGAGATGGGCTCACTTGAGAAACCCTGGATTAATCAGAAGCTGGAGGTTTGTTGTTCCTCTGTGCTTGTCACAATATCCCATTGTTAGCACCTGCCAGCGTTGTCATCCTAAACTGTCGCTGCTGTTTTCGAGACGGGTCACAACAGGTGTGCCAGATATTGGGCCATTAGTGCGTGGTAATTCACCGGCATGAATATTTATCATCCCGTAACGAGACAACAAAAGCCGTGTCTACTTTTTAGAACAATGTGCAGCACTGTCCTCAAAACCAAATTGTCTGAGTTCCTCATTTATGCAAAGGAAGAACAGCGCCTCTGTAATTTTCCATTAGGTGGATTTATTTTCTCAGCCGTCTCCACATCAAAACACAGCCCTGGCACGTCCTTGATTTTATTGAGCCAGGAAGATCACCCAACAGTTTATAGAGCTCAGGGCCCTGATGATCAAAGTACCCATTCTCAGATCATTCTTGAATCCAGTTGCTGGCCTGTGGGGAAATGCCCAATCTGATGGAAAGGGAAACTTTTTTCTTTTCACTGTTAATTCCTTCCTTCCTTTCTCCATCACTTATTTTGTTGTTTTTTCCTTCTCCCTCCGCTCTTTTTTTTTTTTTTTTT
>SJYQ01000330.1:1571257-1719042 GCA_006410935.1 Redunca redunca | reverse complement strand
TTTTCTGAACGAATTTACACTACAAATGAGGAAGAGAGGTGAAAACTCAGAATAAAAGAGAGGACATTGTAAAAAGATTTTTTGGGAGAGACTGGAGGCACATGTGATGTGTTAAGAACTCTAAAACCTGTGCTTTTATTTTTTAATTGAAATTTATTTATTTTAATTGGAGGCTAATTACTTTACAATATTGTATTGGTTTTGCCATAAAGGAAAAGTAAAATGAGAGAAGTGTGCTGTGTGGGGACTTACCTGGCGGTCCAGTGGTTAAGACTCTGCTTCCACTGCCAGGGTTTTGGGTTTGATCCCTGATCAGAGAACTATGTCACATGGCATGGCCCAAAAATTTAAAAAAATGCACGCTGTGTGGAAACCTTCAGTGTTCCTCAGTGCCTTGTCCCGCTGCAGCAGTTTAATATCCACTGTTGTCATCATTGGACTTCCCAGGTGACCTTAGGGGTAAAGAATCCACCTGCCAATGCAGGAGACGAAAGAGACACAGGTTCAATCCCTGGGTCTGGAAGATCCCCTAGAGTAGGAAATGGCACCCTACTCCATCATTATGAAATTTACTTATAAACAGGAAATGAACAGGTACAATGCTGGTAATAACTGACTTTGGAACAAAATTGTGCCGTGCTTAGCCCCTCAGTTGTGTCCGACTCTTTGCAACCCTATGGACTATAGCCCGCCAGCCTCCTCTGTCCATGGGGATTCTCCAGGCAAGAATACTGGAGTGGGTTGCCATGCCCTTCACAAGGGGATCTTTCCAACCCGGGGATCAGAACCCAGGTCTCCCGCATTACAGGTGGATTATTTGCAGGTGGATTATTTACAGGGAAGCCCAAGAATACTGGAGTGGGTAGCCTATCCCTTCTCCAGGGGAACTTCCCGACACAGGAATTGAACCGGGGTCTCCTGCATTGCGGGTCCATTCTTCACCATCTGAGCTACCTGGAATGCTCTTGGACCCAAATTGGTTTCCCAGATTTTTAAGTATTGCCATGACCGCGTAAGTAATGATGAAATTCCAGTAAGTGGGTGTGCCATTTGTCTCGGGGTATGTTGCTAACACCGCCTTTCTGTGCATATTCTATGATGCACATTCTAAATGATTGTCCCTCAGCTTAAATTTCTGCAAATCATTCTCCTGAGTTCAAAGTCATGGTTGAATCTTCTCTCTTTCTCTTCCCGCATAGCCTCTCTATTGTTTCTGTCTTCATACTTGATCAAATACAAGTTTCAGCTAGCCAAACACAAATCTGTTCCTCTTGCCTGTTAAGAGAATGGGTTTTTAGTCTGCTTCCTTTCCGTAGTTTGATGATAGAATGATAGACATACAGAAAACAGAACTTCTTGAGACGTGTATTTTCCCCTTTAGAAAGTTGTGTCAATAATACCTAATCCTTAAGAAGAAGCTCAGAAAATATTTGACAAATGAGTGAATGGTCAAGGTTAAGTAAGGACCAGAGGTCAAAACCTAAAACCAATTACATGGGACCCAAAGGGCTCCTTTTGGCATTGTGATAAGAGTAATCTCATTTCTAGGTCATAATGATACCTAGTATTGACTGAGGACTTACTGGGCATGGTTATGCATCATTTCCTGAACCTCATGAGAGAAGCACTTTCGTTTTCTCCATTTTACAGTCAGATGATGGAGGCTTGGGGAGGCAATTGAACATGCCCCATTGCGCCTAGTGAGGGACTGAGTCTGGACATAAATCCAGCAGACTTTCTTACAGTCACTTTACTAAACCATTCTCACTGCAGTAAACAGAGAAATGAAAGCGTCTCTTAAGGAGATTTCTCCAATTAGGAAGACCTATTAAGAACTGTTCTTTGGGGAAAAAGTGAAAGAAAGTGTTAGTCGCTCAGTCATGTTTGACTCTTTGCAACCCCATGGACTGTAGCCCGCCAGGCTCCTCTGTCCATGGGATTCTCCAGGCAAGAATACTGGAATGGGTTGCCATTCCCTTCTCCAGAGGATCTTCCCCATGCAAGGTTCAAACCCAGGTCTCCCACATTGCAGGCAGATTCTTTATCATCTGAGCCTCCAAGTTATCTGTTAATATGGGGGCAATAAAGTTGGGTGGGAAATGGGACCTCACTCCTATATGGTAACACATGGAGAGGATTGGGATTCACATTGTCTACATCTTGAAGCAGTTAGTTGTTTCTCTGAAAGCCTGACAAGCTTTCCCTTAATAAGATTTTCCCCAAATCCTAAATCCCTTGTTGGATTTTGTCCTTGAGTATTTTCTGAAAGCCATGAAGGATCTCCATCTGGGAAAACCATTGCACTGTGATTTCTGAGGACCAGAAGCAAAGTAATTTTGGAGCAAAAGTACAAGCCTGGATCTCTCCTCTCCCAGAACCGAAGACCGTTTGCAGAACGTTCACTGTGATGGGTTATCCCCAGTGTCGGCAGTGTTCCCTCCATCCTCAGGGTTATTTTTGCAATAACTCCAGTCACCTCCCTTCTGGCCAAGGCAATTTTTCTTACATTTTCTAAACTTTGTTCTAAACCTTCAATTTTCTGAACACAGGATACAAATGTTGACTTTGTCGGCAAGACCCAAAGTCCTCTCCTTGAAGCACTCCGGGATTTTCTTACACCTCCCAGCATGAGCCTTGTGCTTGTTAAACTGTTGCTATTCTTTGCCTTTTTGTGTAAAACCTCCCTACTGACATGCCAGTTCCCTCGACTGACACGTGAGTCCCTTAAGCCTAGAACTGGGCTGTGTTCATCCTGACTTCTCTATCACCTGCCTGTGTCTCTCCATATTGACCACTCCGGTAAATGTTGAAGGGGGGTAGAGGGACAAGGAAGGAGCTTGAGAAGGAGCAGAGAAGGCAAAGAAGGGGGAGTTCGTACAGGTCCATGTGTACCAAATTTCTGGAACCAGAGTCCTGAGCAGGGAGGCCACTGGGGGCTCTGGAGCTAAGGTGGGCCCCGTGCCAACATCATTTCAGAAAACATTTAGATTGATGCTCTCCTGCCTGCGCTGGGAGTGCGTGTGCACCTTTGCATCTGGGGTCGCTACAGGTAGCACGTCATTCTCATCCTTCATAGATGACACGACGCTTCCCCGCCCCAAGCTCTCCTGTGCACACAGCACACATTCACCGCTTTTTGCCTCGTGGAGCCTTTAAAGCTCTTATTATCCCAGATTATGAAGACAAACTGTGGCGGGGATAGGCATGATCTCAAACTGAGTTAATTGAAGGTGGAGGTCAGTTCAGATTTCTTGAACCATCAATCAGTTAAGAAAAAAAAAAAGTTTGTTTAATGCACAAAGAGAATCCAAGTGAAGGCCCCTCCCTACCCCTTCCCTTCAGGGCTGTCAAGGTGGATGTTAGATTTCACTGAGCTGTTAAAAATCTTAATGGATCCCGCTGAGCTGTTTCAGCTTGTTTGTGACAATCTCTTAATTTCCTTGTTTTCCGCCTAACAATGATTTTAATCTTCATTTCAGATTAATCACATAAAACCCTCCCTTGTCCTTTTCTCCCATCAGCATGCCTGCTTCCACTCTGTGCAATCAATGAACAGGGGGGCTCCATTTCCTTTCTCTTCAGCAGTTTCACAAAAACGTATCTTCAGCAAAGTTGTATATGTAGTCATTTCTCATATATGTTAAAAACACAGAGCAGCATAGATTGGAAATACCGCAAAGTTTATAATAGTGATTGCCTCTGGCTGATCTGATGGTGAGGAGATTTTTTTTTCCCTAGTTTGTACATTTTTATGCTTTTAACATTTTCTGTGATGAGCGTGTGTTATTTTTACAGTAAGAATAACTAAATTAAAGAATTAGTGTTTCCAAATCAAGGATGAACAAAGAAAATGCAGTCTTTTGATGAGATGTTAAGCTGGGGGAAAAAAATCAACATTAAAGAGGAGGAGAAAAAAAAACTACATCAGGATAAAAGAGTGAGTTTGGAAAATTAGCTTGCAACTTGAAGGATGGTCCTTATTATAGGTAATGCCGCCAACAGCCTAGGTTCATCGCATCTCTCATTTTTAGTGTATTGGAGTTTGTTCATAGGAAAGTTCCCACTTTGAGCTGCTAATTATTTCATTGCCATTCGCTTGCATAATTGACAGCCTCTGTACCAATATTACTGCACAGAGCAGAGAAATGATTCTCTGAGAGAGAGGAGATTGAAGAGGCGAAGGTTGGGAGAAATGAAGAAGATGTCTTTGGTGGTCTCTGAGTGCTTTATGCAGGGGATGAAGCTCGGATGGTGCAAGCAGTAAATAGTGTCGTCATTTTAAAAGGCCAGACCTGCAGCCAAGGGCATTACTGTAAGCCCGAAGCTTGAAGGGTCAGAGGATTCTTTCTTCCTGTGGTCCTTTGTTGGAGATGAATGTCTTCTGTCTTTGTATTTTGATTGTACTGTTCCTTAATGGCTAATTGCTAGGCAGTAGAAAACATAATTTATACTTCAATTTGTAAGTCAATCAAACAAAGGATGAGAGTCAGCAGACTAGGAGAGAAAGGAACACTGGGATAAACAGGAGAAGGCCAGAGGCATGTGGGTGCAATTTTAGGAATCCCCGGCCACCCCCACAGCATCGCTTCCCACTGCGTCCTCTTCAGAGAGGAGACGGAGGCATCTCACATCTCTGGTCCTCCATCCCCAGCTGATCTCTGTGGAAAAAGGAGCCCAGAGTCCTTCGTGGACTGTTAATTTGGGGAAAAAAAAAACACATACTGACAAATTGCAGTGAATGAGAAAAGTGTATTACGTGGATATGAAAATGTTTGCATGTCTAAGGACTGCACGGTTTTATTCAAAGGAGTCCTACTTTTAAGGAGGTTATGAATTTTGAATCAGAGTTTTGTTGTCAGGGGAATGCTTCTTAGAAGGAAGGAAATGTACTTTTTAACAAGATTTTCAGCAAACTTTGACACATTCATTATGGTCATGAGCATGGAGGCGGCTCAGATATATTTGCATAACCGGGGGATAATATTACACTCGGTGACTTCCTTCCCCAGGAATGACACAGTCCACAAGGAAACATGGGTGCTTCAAGATAAAAAAAAAAAACAACAACAACAACAACAACAGAAAAACAAAAAAAAACTCAATCAGGGCAAACTTTCAAAACAGGAATCACAGAGAGACTTCTCCATGTACTTTTCAATATGTAAGTTTATCTCAGCTCTGACTTGGGCTTTTCCCAGGCGGCACTAGTGGTAAAGAACTTGCCTGCTAATGCAGGAGACATCAGAGATGCAAGTTCAATCCTTGGATTGGAACGATCCCCTGGAGAAGGAAATGGAAACCTAGTCCAGTATCTTGCCTGGAGAATCCCATGGACAGAGGGGCCAGGAAGGCTACAGTCCATGGGGTTGCAAAGAGCCAGACATGACTGAAGGGAATTAGCATGCATACACACAGCCCTGGCTAATCCCTGATGCCTGCGTTTTACATTGCAAACCAGGCCAGACTGTGTCACATGTGAACCAACCGAACTCCTCCCAAGTCACAAACCCCATCCAACAGACCAGAGCCCCGTATCCCATCCTCCTAGTGCTGGTGCCCTTGACCTCTCCTTTTGAGTCATTTATGTCATTTTTTCCCCTCTCTTGTATCACCTGTTGTCTCTCCTCTCCCTCTCCACTTTTCTCTGATAATAACATAAACATTTGTCACATGTGTCTGACCAACAGTCTACATTCTGAAGGTGGCAGAGATGCTTCTTAGAAGCCTGATCATCAATCTTGCCATTATCCCTGTAAGAGGTGAGGCTTCTTGCCACCAGGTATAGAGGGAGGGGAAGATATAGGCCAGAAAGGAGACACGGGGAGAAGGCAGGTTCTGATGCAGGAGGTGGGCTGGAGGAGGCTGGCCTGTCTGGGAAGACCAGCCATGGAGCGGAAGATCTCAGCTGAGACACAGACCCATGGCTGTCAGCAGGCGAGTGCTCCAGAAAGAAATCAGAAAGGAGACTGAGTAAGGAGTCACAATAGAGGTGCTGAAGACGACTCTTGGGAGTCCCTTGGACAGCAAGGAAATCAAACCAGTCAAGCCTAAAGGATATCAACACTGAACATTCACTGGATGGACTGATGCTAAAGCTCCAGTGCTTTGGCCACCTGATGTGAAGAGCCAACTCATTGGCTAAGACCCTGATGCTGGACAAGCTTGAAGGCAGGAGGAGAAGGGGACAGCAGAGGATGGGATGGTCGGTTTGTATCTCTGATTCAATGGATGTGAGTTTGAGCAAACTATGGGAGAAGGTAAAAGATAGAGAAACCTGACTTGCTACACTCCACGGGGTCGCAAGGTGTTGGACTTGACTTAGCGACTCAACAACAAGACAGTCAGGATCATAACTTGAGGACTGGGAAGCAGGTATGTGTTTGAGCACAGTGTCTCTGTTAGCCGTGCCGGGCTGAGGACACAGTGTATACTCTCCCTTTGGGGAGGTGTGTTTTAGAGGTCAAGCTGAAAGGTTGCATCTTTTTCCACCCAGTGTTTGCACATCCGTTATTCCACCCCAGCGGTGCTCAATAGGAGGCCATCATACCCTACTGAACGAGCACTGTGTGGAGACATTTTTAGCATCATAGCTGGGGGAGGGATGCAAGTGGTACCAACGGGTGGAGGCCAGGGGTGCTGCTGAACACTTCACAGTGCAGGGGAAGGCCGCTTATCACCAGCAACCCTGGTCTATTTCAAGCAGTGTGTGTGTGGGCGGGGGGCAGAAGCAGTTATAACTTTGTACAAAGGTTTACCTATGGAGATGGAGATGTTTATTGTAGCGTTGTTTATGGTGTTAAAAAATTAAACAAGCTACATGTACAACAGTAGAGGTTTGGATAAATAAATACCATTTGCTTTTCTTATATGATGAAGTGACCTTGCAACCATTATAAATGATGTCTCAGGACAATGTTTAATGAGATGGAAAAATGTTCCTGGGATATTATTAAATGGAAACAAGCAAACAAGTAACATGATACTATTTGCAGTGTGATCCAATTTCTGTTTTTTTAAGGCTATTTATAGATATTTATGCTTATCTGCATCTAAGTCAAGATTTGAACTAGAATACCAAGAGTAGCATCTGCAATATTAAGTGCTACCCCTTAGGTATTGAAATTATGGATGAGTCTAATAATTTTCCTCCATGTTATTAAATATCTGTTCAGTGAACATACATAACTTTTATAGTGGGAGTGAAACGACGTAATTATCTGGAAAAAAAAATACTGTTTTTTAAAACGCGAAGCTGAGGTTTGAGTAGATAGCTGAGCCAGGACTTTCCATGCAGGGTCTCTTTCTAGGTTGGCAAGTCCAAGGAGAATGTATTTCCAAATGCAGAGAGGGAGAAGGATCTGGTCACAGAGCAGTGAATCTAGAGGAAGCGGCATTTGGTTCTCACATGAAGTGTCAGTTTCTGGGCTAGAGGAGGAGCGCTCTAAAGTCACTGCTCTTTCATTTAGATATTGTTGACCAAATGAAGGCCCTCTTCTCAGTGTTGCAATTACACTGAAAATCGGGTGTTGTTCCATCTTTGCTTTCTACCACCCTCTCCCTGCCCCTCATCTCCCAGGCCTTCCTCAGCCCACTGTGGCTCATTTGGGTTGTGGCCAAGTGTGTGCATGTGGCGTGTTGTGTCCTGGAGGGTAGGAGCCCAAAGAGAAACAGTCACTCACAACTTCAGCTCCCCCTGGAAGATGTAGACGTTTACATCTATTGCAAGTGGTTTTCTTTGTAATTATTTGTTGCTGTTTTAAGAAAATCTTTTTTTTTTTTTTTTAAGTGTGATGCATTCTGTAGTCATTTCAGTTGGTCGGTTTGTACAAAATTGGATCCGTAGGTACCCTGAAGGGTATGTAGGGAGGTGAGGCTGGGGAGAGCAAAGCTTGCTTTCCATTCAGAAAGGGTTTCAAATTCTCTTTCTTCTTCAGGGATAAAGCAGTTAACCACCATTACACTTTTGACTGTTTGTATTGATATTAAAATTTGCATCACATAAAAAGGAACCGTTTTAAGGTATACAATTCAGTGGGGCATAGTGCAGTCAGCTGCCCAAAGGGAGCTTCCTGCCCACTCCACAGTCGCTCCTGGTTCCTCCCCGCCCCCCTCAGCCCCTGCGTGCACTTCACGCTCTTCCTGCGGCTGACTTTTAGGAACGTGTTGGCCTTTGGAGTTGTATTTTAGTTCATCTTGTGACTCAATCTCCTCTTTCTTCTTCTCTCTCTGAGAAAGGTATAGAGCAGAAGGCAAGGCTGGCACCCAAGGGGATGAGGGGATGGAGAGAAAGGAAAGGGGTAAGAGAGATGGGCAGATGGACAGAGAGGAGGCAGAGAGAGATGAGAGAATGAAGCCTGAGAGAAGAGGGGAAAGGGAGGGGCCGCAGGGAGAGCTGGAAGGGGAGAGCAGAGAAAGGATCAGGAGGAGGAGGGTCTTGATGTGGAAAAGCCGGGTGTGATCGAGCAGATGTTGCCCTGTATCTGTAAACAGGGTGTTGCTGCCATCGAGCCACTGCAGTCCCCCAGAGAATGAGCCCTCAGGGAACTCAGCTGGAGACACAGAGCTGCCCCCACACCCTCTAAGCCCTCAGGACCTGCAGCCTCTCCTGGATGGTGCTCCTGAGGGCGCTGAGGATGGAGAAAAGCAGGATGCCAGTCTAGGTGGTTAAGGCGCAGATAAAAGAATGGTTTCAATGAGTCTGGATTCTTGCATCTCCCCATACAGAGAAAAGCACTGAATTCATTAACTTGAGGTACACGGTTTTCTTTTTTGTTGTTCAGTCCTTCAGTGGTGCCTGACTTTTTGCAACTCCATGCACTGCAGCACGCCAGGCTTCCCTGTCCTTCACCATCTCCCAGAGCCTGCTGAAACTCATGTCCATTGACTTGGTGATGCCATACAACCATCTCATCCTCTGTCACCCCCACTCTCCTCCTGCCTTCAGTCTTTCCCAGCATCAGGGTCTTTTCCAATGAGCAAGCTCTTCGCATCTGGTTTTCCTTAATTAATAGCAACTTTCAAAGTTCCAACAACCTGGTCTTTGTTGCAAAGACTCTTATGTATCCTGGCTCCTGCCTGACCACTTCACAACAGTCCAACGAGCCAACTGAGAAGCTGAGTCCCTGGCTTCAGTCCTCAGTTTTGCCCACCAAATAAAACATTATTCTCAACTCTGAGGTGGTGCATTTTTTTTTTCAGTCAATCCTGGGTAGGGTTTAAAGGAGAGAAACCCCAGCCCCCATATACCCATTGAGACTGAGAACCCACTTGAAAGAACTGCTCTGAAATTCCAAATGTGCCTGATCATTTCAGAGAGGTAACAAAGGAGAAGAGAAGAGATGAGGGAAGACCTCTGTCCAGACTCTGGGGTGCATCAATGCTGGGTTCTACCTCTGGCATCTAAGCCTCCAGAGCATTTGGGGGTCCCGTTGCGATCTCCACAGTCCTTTCATTGACCTCCCAGCACCAACTCTCCATCACGATTTTGGCTTTTCCTTTTTTTTTCTGACTTAATAATCGCGTTTCTATGATTCCAGTGCAGACAGTGGGGTGAACTTCAGAGAGTCTAGTTATTATATTGAATAGATTAGCCCTGCTGATACTGCAAGCTTGGGAAGAGTTGATATGTTGTAGAATGACATGGGAACCTGATAACAATGGGAAAAGAGACTTTTCAATAAATCTTTTTAAGTATAGTATTTCCATATTAAACCTTATAAAGTGAGTGTCTGGCTGCATTGATGAATGGACCCTCGCTGATAGGATATGCTTCAGGCTTCCTGAGGACCCCAGGTGATCAAAGCCGACTGGAGTATTTCTTCACTATCACCATCATCTTACACTTACATTATTCTCCTTGTCATTGAGAACTCCAGACTCCCATCTGTAGGAAATGTTTCACACATAGTTGAAATACAGGCAGCGTATTTCAAGGAGTAGCTCTGAACACCTAGCGCAGCCTTGTGTGGAATATTTCATGGGATTCAAACCCTGAGAAAGGAGAAGAGCTGACCGAAGAGTTAGCCTGCTGGTCAGAAGAAGCGGGAGGCTGAACAGAGAGGCTCTGGCACAGACAGGGAGTTCATCGACCTGTGCTGAATGGTCTCAAATTCACCTGCACAGCTTTCTGAAAATAATGAACAGTGTTCAGGAGGGTGTGGAGCTGCCTAGGAAAGTTTTGTTTTTTTTTTTTTGAAGGGGCGTGGGCAAGCAGTTTTCTTACTGTGATGATGTACAGATTAAAGGCAAAGATCCCAAAGCCAAGGGGCCTGAGTGCAAGCCCCTTGTCCACCCTTTCTTGGCAGCATGACTTGGAGTAAATTCACCTCATTGGGAAAGTGGGGGTGGTGCTGATTATTTAGAGGGTTATTTTGAGGATTTCAGGAGGTAGTATAAGAACATGCTCAGAAATATGATGGATGCATAATTAGTATTCAGTATATTTGCTATTATCATTATCACCATTAATTATTTTTATACTGTTCATGGGGTTCTTGCCACAAGAATACTGGAGTGGTTTGCCATTCCCTTCTCCAGTGGACCATGCTTTGTCAGAACTCTCTACCCTGACCCATCCGTCTTAGGTGGCCCTGCATGGCATGGCTCACAGTTTCATAGGGTTTCACAAGCCCCTTTGCATGACAAGGCAGTGATCCATGAAAGGGACTCACTGGGAAAGACTCTGATGCTGGGAAAGATTAAAGGCGAAAGAAGAAGAGGGTGGCAGAGGATGAGATGGTTGAATGGCATCATGGATTCAGTGGACATGAACTCCAGGAGATAGTGAGGAACAGAGGCCTGGCCTTCTGCAGTACATGGGATCTCAGAGTCAAGACTTAGAGACTAAACAATGAATTATTATTATTTGGAAGCTTATGTCCTGAAATTTCCAGTGAAAATAAGATTTACTGAGCTATATACATAAATATATGTGTGTATATATATGTGTATATGTATATATATATATACATATATATATAGCTCCTTCATATAATCATTTCTTGTTTGATATTATATAGGCATATTCTATGATTAAATAAGTTACTTATGCTCTCTGTGACTCAGTTTTCACATCTATAAAATGGGAGCAAGTCTGGTACTTTATTGGTTTGTTATGATGATTCTAGGAGTTAATACATGTCAAGTGATTAATACACACTTCACCGGAAAGGTAGTATCAGCACCACTATCATCACCATCACTACCATCTTCATCACCATCATCCTCACCACCATCATCATTGTTATTGTTACTATTACCTGGACACTGCTCAGGTCCTGAAATCTACAGTGAGGAAAATGTTCACTGAGGTACAGAAATTTTAAAACAATTCTGTTTGTATACATAGTTCCTTGATATAATGCTTTTAATTCTATAGTATTCAGGATGTTCTAGTTTTAAGTTTGACAATCTGAGGTCTGAATTAATTCAGTAGATAAATTGGGGTGCAATTGCTTATCTTCTTTGAGATTTGTTAGCTTTATCAAAATACCCTTTAGGAAGCAGTCATGTCTGTTCTTAGATTACAGTGCTTTGGGAACGTGACTTGGTTTACGGGCATGGCACACACAGCGTTGCCTGGGATACTCACCTTCGGTAGGCGCGCCTGCTCTGTGCAGGTTACAGAAAGAGGGGTGTGCAGGTTCCTCCCACTGTTGGATGGGCATGCTTATGTTGGAGAGACGGGGATTAGGACCTTATTCAATTTGTTGTTATTCAATTGCTCAGTCATGTCTGACTCTTTGCAGCCCCATGGACTACAGACACGTGGCTCCTCTGACCTTCACTGTCTCCCGCAGTTTGCTCAAACTCATGTCCATTGAGTCCATTAGTGATGCCATCCAACCATCTCATCCTCTATCACCTCCTTCTCCTCTTGCCCTCAGTCTTTCCCAGCATCAGGGTCTTTTCCAATGAATCTACTCTTTGCATCAGGAGGCCAAAGTATTGGAGTTTCAGCTTCAGTAGCCGTCCTTCCAATGTTATGTAAGTTTGTGATTAATTTATGACTCAGACCAGGATGACTCTTACCACCATCTCCCCTACCCTGAACTTCACTTCCTAGGTGATGATTTCCTCAGCCTTAAGCTGAAAATCTTTCTATGTGAACTGTCCATTAACTCATTTAACTGAATTAGCTGATGTAAGTCACACAATAGCTTAATGCCTGGCACATAGGAAGCAACTACTGAAATAGAACTCAGCCTATTCTTGCAGTGTATAAATATCAGTTTGAATCATGACTCTGTCACTCTGCTTATGAGCTGACTCCAGGTCTGTGCCATCTGTAAATTTGATAAACACATCTCTCAGGTCTCCCTTTCCATTGTTGATAAAGATGTTCAACCAGACAGAGACTCTGACTTGGTTTTCTCATAGCCCATGACCTGGGTGTAAGTGTTTTTACTTTTCAGAGAAGGTCTATACACAGTATTCCAATCAATTATCCTCTTCCAACAATTTGTGTGTGTTGATCCCACCACCCATTTGGCACTTACTAACTTGCTTTATTCAAGGAAACCCAAGAGATTAAATGGTAAATTGCAAACATAAGCCCTGCATCCTAGGAACTTATGTATCTTGTCAGATGATACAAACAAGCCTGTCCACAGCTGCTCCATTTGTTAACACTCTTTGGGGAAATTGATGAATCGGCTATGAGTCCAAGTCGTAGCCCACATTTCTCATCTTCTCAGCATCACACCATGCTCAGCCCATCTCAGTCATGCTCAGCATGACTCAGCCCATCTGTCTAGGACCTTAAAGAAATAGAAGGGGACTTGCTTACCATCATTTTTTCCTGGTGAGCACATGCTCCCTCCTAAGGATCACCTTTACTAGTTCCCAGTGGTGGTTTCAAGCCATCCATTAGCAGCCTGTTGTTTACAGGCATGGGTGTGTGCACGCTCAGTCATGTCCAACTCTCTGCAACCCCATAGACTGTAGCCCGCCAGCCTCCTCTGTCCATGGAATTATCCAGGCAGGAATACTGGAGTGGGTTCCCATTTCCTATTCCAGCAGATCTGCCTGACCCAGGGATCGAACCTGAGTCTCCTGCATCTCCTGCATTGGCAGGAGGGTTCTTGACCACTGCAGCACCTGGGAAGCCCTGTATACAGCCATATGACATCATATTTATCACTCCATTGTGAGTTCCATCCACCCATCCCCCTTAATGGGATATTGGGCGATTTACCCATTTCTAAGTGTTTTGCCTTCTCTCCTATTATCTACAAATTGCTTGTGAGTCACTGTATCTAATTCCACATACTGCTTGCTCTCTCTAATTCCAGCCATACTGTTTGCAAGATTTTG
The DNA here is from genome assembly GCA_006410935.1 of Redunca redunca. Lineage (NCBI taxonomy): Eukaryota > Metazoa > Chordata > Mammalia > Artiodactyla > Bovidae > Redunca > Redunca redunca. The sequence continues at coordinate 1,705,728 of SJYQ01000330.1, read as the reverse complement.
TGATACCTGGGGCATGACTGATCTGGGTCCATACGATTAATTCCAATCAGAGTAGGAGCTGGTGCCTAAGTGGGCAGTGGTCGTCAGATAATAGATGGACTTATCTCAAACATGCCATCAATCTAATTCCAGCGTTGTGTACATTTATGATTTATTTATGACACAACTTCTCTGGCTGCCATCTTCCCACCCCTGACCTTCACTTCCTGTTTGATGATTTTCATTCTCTTCTTAGTTGTTTTGAGGTCATTCTCTTGGGGGGGAAATGTCAAAAGCAAATAAGAAACAGTAAATTCTTCTCTCTTCTCCCTTAGACTGTGTTTGCAATGCACTAGAGAGAAACTCCTTTTGACTCTTGGAAACACATGAGGCACGCATGAAAATATGGCAAATGCTTTAAAAGAGTAATGAATGCTTTCTCTTCTGGTTAGAAAGATAAATGCAGGTCAATAAAGTTAAGTAAATGTTATACCTGTTTTAAGAATGGTATTGACCATGGAAATGCAAGTGCTACCCTAATTAAAAGTGGCTGCTGGGATGGTCATGCATTATCTTGACTTGCTAGTGAAATTACTTTCCTTTTTCTAAGCCTTCTTTCTATGAGAGTATTTCACACCAAAAATGGCTATAAACACCTAAATTTCTGGAAGGTGCAGTCTACTTCTTTTCCCTGACATCTTGCTAAAGAAAACAGAAATTTAATTCCCTTGCATATGACACAGAGTTATAGTTACTTAAAAATGTACTCTAAATCCTGCAAGTTTTTTATCTACTTGTTTGGTAAACATTGGGCTTCCCTGGTGGCTCAGACAGTAAAGAATCTGCCTGCAATGCAGGAGACCCGGGTTCAATCCCTGGGTCAAGAAAATCCCCTGGAGAAGGGAATGGTTACCCACTCCAATATTCTTGTCTGGAGAATCCCATGGACAGAGGAGCCTGGGAGGCTATACAGTCCACAGGGTCACAAAGACTCAGGCACGACAGAGTGACTTACACTTGGCAAACATTGCTAAGGTCTATTTACCAAATAGATTCAAGTTTGAATATTATTTTCTCACCAGTGGGGAGTAATTGCCACCCCAAAAGCCAGTGTCTTCTCTGCACTTCCTATAATTGCAATCAATCTATGAATTGATTTTTTTTTTTGCCTTACTCCTACTAGACTGTAAGCTACATGAGGAAAGACTTGATAATTCATATCCTCGAATTCAAATCCAGCATCTGAGATAAAACTACAGCTCGATAAATATTTATTGGACGAAGGAAAAGACACTGGACTACACATGCATATTGGACAGATGAGGATCCCGGGAAGGGTCACATTTGTTGAGGAATTTGGCAAAGGTGATGGCGTCTCAGCAAACAGTCAGTGGGGTGGGGATTTATGCTGCATCTTCTCTCCAGTTGATGGTGATCACCGTCCCTCAGTCCTGCGAGCCCAGAATCAGAGATGTCTATTTTTGAGTCTCTATATATAGAAGAAACAGTCACCCAGAATGTGGAGTTGCTCAGTATTTTTGGCTCTTTGGCTATTTTCACGGATCTTCATCTGGACTTAAAAGCCAAATTAATAGGCAACCGTTTGCTCTCATCGCTTGCACAGACACTATTTTGGGAGGAGATACATCATCCGGGCTGCGTTAGCCAAGGGACAGAGTGTTTTCACTCTCGTAACAGGAATGATCACCCATGCTCCAGTATTCCCTGCTGACCCGCACTGACTTTATTTAGTTTTATTCATTTTCATTTATTTATTCATAAGCCAAATGAACTTTCTTTTCTAAGAGTGTCTCTGCAGAACAAAGCACCCAGAACATATTTCTGTTTAAATCATTTCGTCTGCAGCTTCCAAGTTGTGTTTTGGTTTTGCTTAGGTGTGAGTCTTCGTTGGTCTATGTCCTCTGCACCTAACTTGATCATTTTAAAAGGTTCACAATTCATTGTTGCTGCTTCAGCCCCATCTGTTAGGTTTGCCTGGAGCAGTCTTCTCCTGGAGTCACACTCTAGGAATCTCTGGAGATGACGTGGAAATGAGGCGCTTCCGACAGAACCAGGAAGCTGACAGCATCCTGATCTTGACTCTTGAGTCTGGAAACATCAGCTGGGTGTGAGTCCTACACTGTTCACCCTGGGAGAGCCCTGGTTTAAAAGAGTTTGTGTTGGTTCTGATGTCTCATCAAAGGCCATGCCATCTGAGAATTCCACATCAATGTCTTTGATAAACCCGAGCTGGAGACAATTTTTAAAAAGACTCCACAATCTCAGAAATTCTGGTTATCTAATAGCTAGCATATAATAAATAATAGGGACGATGCCCAGGAGGAGGGGATGGCAAACCAGTATTCTTGCTTGGAGAATCCCATGGGCAGAGGATCCAGGTGGGCTACCGTCCATGAGGTCGCAAAGAATTGGAAATGACTGAAGTGACTTAGCAGCAACAAATAATAGATACTGTGCAAAGTGCTTCTTGGGCATTATCTGAATTTGGTTTGGAGCCAAATCTTTGTGAGATATGCAATGCTGTACCCATTTGAAAGATGGGGAGAGTGAGGCTCAGGGAGGGTAAACAGTTCAGCCGCTCGCCTAGTAACGGGTGGAGTCAGGCAGTCCTCCTGCCCTGATTTTCTCTACCACCTACTGCCTCTCAGCTTCAGGCATATGACCAGAACGCTGTATGAAGTTTCATCAGTCACTTCAGATAAGGATTTTGGACCATGCAGGTTTGGTGGTGGACTGGGATCCTTGGGAAGTAACTTCATTCACTGTTTTAAGTAACCTCAGGACAAGCGTATCAAATTACTGCTCTTACTTCTTAGAACCCTCCGAGTTGGAGTTGGTGTCATTTGGTCACTTCTGAGGAAGACCAAATCAAGGAGCACATGTTCAAGCATTCAGCTGACATTTATTGAGCGCCATGTAAGAGCTTTATCTTGAGTATAAGCACTGCGGTGGCAACTGCTTCATAGTCTGTATGATCAAAGACCCCAAGCATCAAAAGTATTTCTTTCATGCTCTCCATCATATCTGAAGTTCTTAGCATTGTGCATGGTGCTAGGCTGGTCATCTGTAAATATTTGCTGAGTTTTACAAAGGATAATGTGGTCAGTGGATGGCTATCAATGAAGGGCATCTTCCTTTTGCCTTTTTGCTGTCTGTGGCTTCAAGTTCCACACTCCTAGAGTAGTCTGAGCTTCTGTGGGTTTGAGAGGTTCCCTGGAAACTGACCCCGGATGAAAACTAATCCAGTCATTTTTATTGGATAATGCTGTTATAAAAACCAGGGCACTCAAGGGCAATTGGGTCCCCCCGATGCCCACTGATGGTTCCCTGCCGTCTGCAGGCCATGTTCTCACTGAGGGCAGCTGCGTACCGGCAGGAAGGATGTGACTACAGGACAGTCACGGCAGACAGCACATCCTTCAGCCTCTGATGAAAGATACAAATGGAAACCGCCGTCATGAAGGTATAATCAAACACCATCCACCCACGTTAATGTAGATTGTCAGGACAGCCAACCTTTCCTTTCCTGGGAGCCTGACAGGCGTGATTAACATGCTGCGAGCTCGGCAGAAATCACTGTGGCTCTTACCTTGGACTGCGCCTCTGCTCAGGCCCTGGTGAGACACCTGGGCGAAGGATGGGCTTGCTGGGGAATGACAGCCGTGGCCTGACCCCCTTCAGCCCCAGCCCCTATGCCTCTCAGGTGGCCAGGTCATCCGACCTGCCATCTGGGAAAAGGGAAGGCGTTGACTGAAAAGCTCAAGGCGGTGGTCTCTCCCTGATTCATTGACAAATTGTTTCCCCAAACCTCTATTGTCTTGCATGTGGCTCTGAACTACTTCCAGTTGCTAAGCAACCCGCAAGCGACTTGAGCCCATGGTACTTCATAGACGTGCAGGCATGTGGCTTGAGTACCTGCCCAGCCTCCCCTTCTCCCAGTGCTGGCCCTTCCCAAGCTCTCGCCTGCCCTCTTGCAAGCTCAGCTGAATGGACCATGGTGGGCATGTGGCCCCGACCACTGGCCCAGTCTGAATCCCTCTCAGACTGTGCAGTGCAAAAACAAGAGCAACGTTCAGAAGGTTTTGAATCAAAACATTTTGCAGAATGAAGATTGTAGTATTGACATATATATATATATATAGTACCATGTGTAAAATAGATAGCTAGTGGGAAGTTGCTCAGCCTGGTGCTCCATGNTGAGACTCACATGCTCATTTTCAAATTCGGGCAAGGTGATGAGTAGGCCAAGAAAACTGGTCCTCAGTACAAAATAAGAGCTTAGAAATTGGGGAGAAAGGAGATGAGAGGTCTTGGAGATGGAGGAGATGGGAAGGAGTGGGCAGTTCATGCCTAAAGGGTAGCTGGGCTGACCTGCACCAGCAGTTTGTCCATGAGAACTTGAGAGGGATGAGGAAGTAGACCGCAGGGGCCAGGGAATGGTTTGTGTCCTGGTCTGTGGCATTCAGGCTGGGATGTTAGGAAAGAGGAGGTACATGGAGGGCAGTAGAGTTGGGGGTTGGGGATCCAGGAACTGGAAATGTCCAAGAGGTGGGTCTTGTGTGGTCGTGACCAGAGGGGATAAGCTGGAGAAACACAGGTGGGGCTCAGGAAACGGGGTGCTTGGGATTTCAGAGCCAGTGAGAAGGTGGAGGCTGGGTCCACAGAGTGGGCAGCCGAGTGGAGTAGGAGAGGATGCTGTCGGAATGGATGAGGAAGTGGACTCGGAGCCCTCGGTGTGGGGTGCGGCCCAGAGGCACGGTTAGCAGAGGCGCTGAGCGGGCTGCTGATGTTCGTGGTGGGGGTGTTGGGATGGAGAGAGTGCCAGCCACAGTGCAGGGTAGGTGTAATAGAGTCTGATGCCGCTGCTGCCAGATAAGGCAGGTTCTTAAGGAGGAAGGGGCGTGCTGTAAGCGGGATGGGGAATACGGAGGACCCACAGGTCCCCTCTCCCTGCTGCCCCACCTTGGGCGCCCTCTCCAGTTCTCTGCAGTCAGCTTCATTCTCTCTTGCTTCTGACGGGCTGTCTTCACATCTCAGGCGCATGGCCCAGGTTTTACTCATAGCTTTAGCCCCTGGAGAAGGATGGACTGAGCGCTCTCCCTCACCCCAGCCCGGGGAAGGGAGTCCTTGCTCTCCTGAGTCAGATGCAAACCCCCAGCCGGTCGCGGTGGGCAAGGGTGGGTCATGTGTCACTGATAGGGTGACTGCGCGCAGGCTCAGTTCCTAGAAAGCAGTGTAGGCTGACGGTTTCACATCGCACCAGAGTAACTTTCCAGTGCTTGGCCAAGGAACTCACAGGCTTGGTTCCAAAGCTCTATGACCCCTAAGGCCAAGCTTCTCTTGGAAGCTTCCAGGTGACAGAAACAGTTAATGCTGTCTAGCCCTAAACCGTCTGGGTGGAGGATCAGGGGGACAGGGCTCAACTTAGCAGTACCCTCTCAGTAGGTTTTTTTGGGGGTAATCCTTCGGTCCTTAAAGGAAGAAGCATTCTTGAATATACTGGAATATTTTTTATTTTTTTTAATTATTTTTTTAATTGATTAATTTATCTGGCTGCACCAGGTCTTCAGTTGCGCTATGCGAGATCTTTTGTTGTGGTTTGTGGAATCTAGTTCCCTGACCAGAGATCGAAACCAGGCCCCCTGCATCGGGAGCTCAGAGTCTTCACCTCTGGGCCACGAGGAAACTCCCTATGCTGGGATATTGTATTTCTGATTAGACATGAATACTCTTCTGTCCTTCCTCTGAAAATCTCAGTGTGTCCTCCCCTCGGGTGTGCAAAAGTCATGAAAACTGTGTCTACTGTAACATCAGCCTTTTGTCTCTGTGATTTCCAGAAAGCCAGGTTTTGTTTCCACAATGTGGTTTCACATACCCCATGCCTTCCTTCTCTCCGGCCTTCTTGGACCAGGCGGATGTGGTGGGGAGAGGGTCTCTTAACCGAGAGGTCCTTCAACTCTGGAATCTGATAGCAGGGGGCGCTGTTGAGTCCCGCCCTCAGAGATTCTGATTCAGAAGGGAGTGGCTTCCAGGAAGCAGCCCTGGGAGCCAGAGTTCTGTGGGACAGGCGGAAGAATCCCGCTTTAACATTTCATTGGAATGGAACTCAGCAGCCAGTGTCCAATCCCAGGATGTCCCGAAGGGCTGCCGTTTGGTCTTCGGGTGGACCCGAGCGAGCCATGGCAGCTCTTCTGTCCACCTCCAGGAAAGACATGTCCATTTCATGCCAAATCCTGCACAATTCAGAAGCGTGGAGCTCCCTTTTCCCCCCTTATTTTCCTTCCTTTCCTCCTGCAGGACCCCTTCATCTTTTCCCCTCATCCTTCTCCTCTTCTCCGCACTCCCGCAATCAGCAAAAATGAAATAAACCACAGTTCTCCTCTGTAAAAAGGTTCCTTCTGCTGCTGTTCTTCCCATCCCCCCATCCTGGCTGAGCATGCCTTGCTTAAGAGGGTTTTGCATTGTTTTGCTTTTTCCTTGTGAAGCATTTATCCCCAGCAACTCTCTAGTGCACAAGGATCTTTCTGAGAATCTCTCAAGGATGTCAGCGGGAGCCTTAACAATGCTTGAAAACACCCAGTGTTCCCTGGAACTTTTCTCCCACAGGTAAAGGAGGTCCTTACAAGCTTATATATGAGAGCCTCTAAGATGCACTTGTTACCAAGGACACAATTTTAATCAGTGATTTATAAAGCTGAAAGGATAGGGGAACATGTTCCTTCACTTACTAATTCATTCTTTAATTTCTCCATCCGTCCATCCATTCACTCACCCATCCACCCATCCATCTGTCCATCCATCCATCAATTCATTTAACATTTTTGAGTGGCCACATATGTTTCTTGCTTGACTCCAAAGTGATTATTTGAGCAGTGGTGACCCTCAGGAAGGTGGAGACATACATAAACAGATCGTGGATGATATGGTGGCCCTTAGTATAGGTTCCGTATCCACAAAGTATCACGTGAAAAGAGGAAGTTGTTCTTCTCCTTCCTTGCACTCTCTTTAGTTTCTGTCCTCGTGTGGATGACGATGACAATCGAGCGTGCATTTCTGGTTTTGTCAGCTTCCCCTGGGCAGGTTGTGAAGTCCACCAGGGCAGGGGTGACGTCTGCCTTACTCAACATGCTTTCCCCAGTGCAGACGCTCGAGGGCTCAGAAAGCAGTGTCCCTGGCAGAAGGTACAATGAGGGGAAAAACATCCAAGAAATGAAGAGGCACGGATTGTGGTATAAGAAGTGAAGGGTGTGGAGAGAGGCTCGGGAGGGACAAAATGAGTCAGGTTTTGCTACAGAGTAAAATACAAGCTAGAGACCACAGAACCCCCCCAAATGCAGTGTTGGGATGGCCCAACATGCTGGGACTTTGTCCTTTGCAAGCATAGGGGTCACACCAAGACTTGGAGGAGGGGGGATGGCTTCTCCACATGTTCCTCCAGGCTGAGTGGACAGTGGAGCTGAGGGTGAAGGAACAAGTCTGGAGGCTGTTGTATTCCAGGCAGAAGATAAGATTCTGATGAGTGTGAGATGGAGCCAGAAGGTGTGTGTGATTTACTCACCAAGGCTTGCTGACTGCATGTGAGGTCTGAGTAATTCAGAGTGACCTCCAGATTTCCAGCTTGGGGTGACAGGGTGGATGGAGAGCTGGGAAGGACTGATGGCTGATTACTTAAGCTTAATGAGCCTCAGTTTCCTTATCTGTACAATGGGGATGCAAGGCCAAATTGGCCTGTTACTCCAGGTATTTCTTGACTTCCTACTTTTTCATTCCAGTCCCCTATAATGAAAAGGACATCTTTTTTGGGTGTTAGTTCTAAAAGGTCTTATAGGTCTTCATAGAACCGTTCAACTTCAGCTTCTTCAGCATTACTGGTCAGGGCATAGACTTGGATTACTGTGATATTGAATGGTTTGCCTTGGAAACGAACAGAGATCATTCTTTTTTGAGACTGCATCCAAGTATTGCATTTTGGACTCTTTTGTTGACTATGATGGCTACTCCATTTCTTCTAAGGGGTTCTTGCCCACAGTAGTAGATGTAATGTAATGGTCATCTGAGTTAAATTCACCCATTCCAGTCGATTTTATTTCGCTGATACCTAAAATGTCAGTGCTCACTCTTGCCATCTCCTGTTTGACCACTTCCAGTTTGCCTTGATTCATGGACCTAACGTTCCAGGTTCCTATGCAATATTGCTGTTTGCCTCATTGGACCTTGCTTCCATCACCAGTCACATCCACAGCTGGGTGTTGTTTTTGCTTTGGCTCCATTGCCTCATTCTTTCTGGAATTATTTCTCCACTGATCTCCAGCTGCATATTGGGTCCTACCGACCTAGGGAGTTCATCTTTCAGTGTCGTATCTTTTTGCCTTTTCATACTGTTCATGGGGCTCTCAAGGCAAGAATACTGAAGTGGTTTGCCATTCCCTTCTCCAGTGGACCACATTTTGTCAGAACTCTCTACCATGACCCATCCATCTTGGGTGGCCCTACATGGCATGGCTCATAGTTTCATTGAATTAGACAAGGCTGTGGTCCACGTGGTCAGATTGGTTAGTTTGCTGTGATCGTGGTTTTCAGTCTGTCTGCCCTCTGATGGAGAAGGATAAGAGGCTTATGGAAGCTTCTTAATGGGAGAGACTGATTGAGGGGGAAACTGGGTCTTGTTCTAATAAGGGGGTCTGTGCTCAGTAAATGCCATCCAACCATCTTATGCTTCTGCCTGCTCAATTTTCCTCCCACCCTCAATCTCTCCCAGTATTAGGATCTTTTCCAGTGAGTCAGCTCTTTACCTCAGGTGGCCAAAGTATTGGAGCTTCAGCTTGGGCATATCAGTACTTCCAATGAATATTCAGGTTTAATTTCCTTTAGGATGGACTGGTTTGATCTCCTTGCAGTCCAAGGGGACTCTCAAGAGTCTTCTCCAGAACCGTACTTCAAAAGCATCAATTCTTCAGAGCTCAGCCTTCTTTATGGTCCAACTCTCACATCCGTACATGACTAATGGAATCAGTTATAGTTACTCTATATAATATTCTAAATAATTATAGTTGGACTTCTCTGGTGGTCCAGTGGCTAAGACTCTGAGTTCCCACTGTAGGGGGTACAGGCTCCATCCTTGTTCAGGACACTAGACCCAATTGCCACAGCTAAGTGTTCACGTTGTTTGCTTACACCATGAAGGCTGAGGTACTGCAACTAAGACCTGGAGCAGCCAAGTCAACTAAATTTAAAAAATAGTTAATAGATAGATAATTATTTTTATTTAAAACCTGGAATATAGTAAGGGCGGAAAGAAAACCAGAGACAGGCATTGTGACGGGATTATGTTTACATTACCTTGGCTCCTTAGTAACAAGGCACAAGCTAGAAAGGGGTTTAATGGGAGTTTAAAGTATTCTGATTTTCCAAACCAATGCCAAACTGGGAGGCAAACAGCCCCTGTCTAGAATACTAATAAGGATGGGCCTGTGGTTTTTTTTCCCTTTTTGCAGGAGTGAAAGATATATTTTCACTCTTTGTCATTTTAATTAAATCAAGTCTCAGAAAGCATAAAGCGAGAGTCACATTCTTTTTCAGCAGGCAAACTTCGAAAACTGCACACCAGATTGCAAACTGTTAAAATTCATTCATTAAAAGTTCATGGTCTATTGGACTTTTTTTCCTTCAAGCATTGCATTATGTACATTTCCTATCTGTGGTTATGTGACAGATTGTCTGACAGATTTCGTGTACAGTAGAGTTATATAGTCTGCCAGAAAGACCTCGTTTGGAACCTGTGGCCATAAGTGAAGTGGATTTGGAAATGCCATCTTGCAATCTAGTGGATAATTTAGTAATAATGGCCCCGTCGATCCCTCAAGACCAGCAGTTATATACCTGTTTGAAGTTAACTGAACTATGTAGAAATGAATTATTTGAATTATACGTTATAAAAAATTTGGTAGGCGTTGAACAGACTGACAGCACCTTCTGAAACCTGGTATTGATGTTTAATCACTCTAACGCGCAGACTGCAGTCACCAGCATCTTTGCAAGTTTGTCTGTCGGTGCAGAAGTGCCCGTTGTTGCACCGGGTGGTAACTCTGTGCGCAGCTATGTGAATATGCACGTGTATTGTGTATCCCTACACGCATGGACAAATCACATATTTATTTACACTTAAAGTTTGCTAATACCAAGTGTTTAAAAAAAATTAGCATTCCTCATCCAGATATTTAGGCCAGCCTTTACGCTACACAGAAAGACTTCAAGAGTTATGGGAAGGCTTTTATTTTTAGCAGTCAGTAAATGAAACCTTTTATTCATCATTCTGAAAGACGACGGTAAAAGATGAGAACATCTGTTCTTTTTCATTTCAGGAAGGGAAGAGGCAGCCATCCAACCATCCACTCACACGAGGGTTAGGACTCGTTCAAGAGCCTCACACATTTAGGTCAGCCTCCCATCGGCGGATGGGTTATACCTATGTTACGATAACACATTTTCTCTGACAAGAGTGGGTACCCCCCCACCTCTCATTCATGACAAATTTAAGTGTAGTAGTTGGAGGAAGATTGTATTCTAGTTGCAGAAACAGTTTCCTTAATTCAATAATTTTTCTCTGAATGATTCATGGTTGTTTTTTTTACTTTTTTTTTTTAATGCAAGGCATACCTGGTCAGGGTTTCTCACCCAGGGTACCTTTCACATCTTGGTCCTGATGATGTTATGATAGGGTGGGGGTGTTCCTGTGGACCCTCGGGTTTCGCAGCATCCCTGGACTTCACCTGCCAGTAGCGTTCCCTCCAACCAGCCAACTGTCACTTGGAGGGCAAAGTCACCCTAATTGAGAGCCCCTGCTATATATTTACAGGGCCGTCTTTCACATTGCTGATTGAAAAAACACTGGAAGTATATACACATATATTGGATTAATTCCGCACCTTTTTTTTTTTTTTTGGTGCCAGCCACCTTTTTCTCCTATTAAGTCTTCCCCAAATGCAAAGTACATGGATAGCCTCTATTTTGGTACCAGTTCTATGTAACATATTTCGTTTTGGATTAAGAGAAAACAGCCACTTGCCGTCATTTTCAATCTGATAAAGCTTTAATGGGAAGAGAAGACAAAAAGACATACATTTTCATACACTAATTTAAGCAGATGGATGGATGGTTTCCATAAAACTACATTGAAAGAGAAAGTAGAGTTAATCCTTAGGACAGAAGGATGGAAAGTCCTAGCTTTCTGTCATTACAAGTGTACAGTGTATTGTACACATCCAGAATCACAAGTGTCAATTATCTCACAACTCTTCACTAACGTCATCAGGGAACAAAAGGCTTTTGACAGAGGTGAAGTGTATACAGTGTGTAAAATACAATAGCTTTACACAATGGTTCTCCATTAAAGTCTCAGAATTAAATTATTATTGCATCAATTCATTCATAGGGAAAAAAAAATGTTCATTTCTCATGCCTACCCCCACTGCCTTTGGAGAGGCATCTGGATGCTTCAAAGCCTTGATGTAACGATTGTGACGTGCATGTCTGCATGCCAAGTCACTTCAGTCATGTCCGACTCTTTGTGACACTGTGGACGGTAGCCTGCCAGGCTCCTCTGTCCATGGGATTCTCCAGGCAAGAATATGAGAGTGGGTTGCTGTGCCCTCTTCTGGGGGATCTTCCTGACCCCCAGGAAGGGGATTATTTTTCAGGAGTTGCAGTGCTCTTGTTTTGGAGTAGAACACTCTGAGTTTCTCTGAAGCAGGCACCTGATTAGGTGTTTCCAGATGCTCTGCGTATACGTTTGTTTTCTGTTGATGGTGGCTAAGAGCTGAGTGATGGCACTTTTCCTGTAAATAGCTGGTTCCTCTCAGTAAGCTGAATCAGAGCCTTCATCCCCCCTTTCTGGCATGCACAGTGCCTTGTGCTGCGATGGGTACGTGGAAAGAGTAGCGTGAGAAAGAGGAGGCATCCTTTCTTTTGTTGTCTCACCTTAACGCTGGGTTAAATTTCTAATGTAACATTCCAGGATCATTTAAAAGCGGTTTTACATTCTTTAAAATTCAAGCACATGGGAACAAAAGGCTGCGTGGTGGCCCATATGTAATTAGCCACATCATGTAAGCATCCCATCAGGGTCTTGTTAATGAAGGTGGCTTGACCTCAGTGCCCCCTTGAATCAGTGAGAAAGTGAGTGAAAGAAACAGTATTAAGGGGAGGTTTTGAGAAGGATCTTTTCCCTCCATTCCTCCAACTACTGTAGAAGTTAAGGCTGGGAATGCCAGACCAGCAAGGAGCGTGTGCGTGGAGTGGCTTATATGAGTCCCCTCCTGGAACTGCTTTTATTAGATTGCAGGTTGGTGTAATACCGGAAAGCCATATACAAGGATACAGCAAGAGACGTGAGTGTCCTCTGTGCTGGTGATGCGGAGATGGGCCCTGAGTATTTACATTTCAGGCTTTTTGCACATTGGCTAAAAACACAGACATTGTTACATTATCTGACTGCCCGGGTCCAAATCCTGACTCTATGTTACCTGCAACGTCTCTCCTGACTCATGTAAGCATCTGTTTTCTATGATGTGAGGGACGTGACCATCGGTGTCTGCCTTGTGGTGTCAAGAGGCTTCCTGGATACCCCACAGTGTAGGGACGTGTGGCCTGAGTGCTCAGCAAACAGTGAGATGCTTGTTACTCAGCAAAACTTCCTTTTGCTTCTACATGGAGGAACAATCTTACAAAATTGAGTCATTGGTTTACTGTCTCAAAATAGGCACCTGGAATTATGGAAATTAGTTAGTCCCCCCATCCTACTATTGATTAGTAGGAAAATCCAAACAAATGTTTTTGCCCCTGAGCAAAGAGGGAGGGCTTTGTGCTCTGTGTGTCAGTAATAACTCAATTTCTGGGGTCAGTGTGTTTGCTACTCCCGTTTTCATTTCTTCCCTTTTTATCACCTATTAAGATAAATGGAGTTTCCCTGGTGACTCAGACAGTGAAGAATCCACCTCAAATCCTGGAGACCTGGGTTCCATCCCTGGGTTGAGAAGTTCCCCTGGAGGAGGGCATGGCAACCCACTCCAGTATTCTTGCCTGGAGAACCCCGTGGACAGAGGAGCCTGGTGGGCTACAGCCCATGGGGTCGCATAGAGTTGGTCATGACTGAAGTGACTTAGCACAATGGACCCAACAAGAGAAATAAATCTGTTTTAATTTGCTGTATTGTGTTTATCAATGGGAGGCCATTTAATCCTTCCTGGACCCAAGGAAGCAAGGGGAGGAGGAATAAATGGACCTAGAAATAAATGTAACCCCCAAAATATTGATCTGATCTCATTCTTTACACCCCCTTAACAATAGGCTCAAATGCCCATGCAGATAATGTGGACGAGAAACCTGGGGCCAGTGTAAGCCAGTCGGGAGAGGTGGAAAGTGCTGGAGCCAGCTGGATGTTCTCCACTCTCCTGAGGCACTCCCCTGGCTCTCCTTTCTTCACCGTTGAGCCTCTCAGTCACCCCATCCCGAAGCTTCATCTCTCAAGTGTACTTCTCCAGATTCGACAAAACTCCTTCTTCACCTAAGGTAGCTCTGTGCAAACCTGGCTCAAAAGCTACCTGTAACTTTTTTTCTTTGAAGCCGAAGAGTATGTTATAAAGCGGCCTAAAATGTGTATGTCACAGAAAGCATTCTGTGGATGTGCAATAATAATTATTGATTCTAATGATTATCAACATTATGGATAACTGTGGCTGAGATGGATGTAGTGTAGTTATGTTCTGCTTATTGGCGTTTCATGCTTACCTGCATTGTTCATAGTCAGGTACTGGTATTGGTGAGGATATGGAAACAGAGCTTTAATATATATATTTTTATGCATTTATTTATTTATTTATTTTTGGCTGTGCTCGGTGTTTGCTGCTGCACGTGGGCTTTCTCTGGCTGCAGTGAGCAGGGGCTACTCTTGGTTGCAGTGCTCGAGTTTCTCACTACAGTGGCTTCTCTTGTTACAGAGCTTGAGATTTAGATCACACGGCATCAGTAGTTGTACACAGGCTTGGTTGCCCCCCAGCATGTGGGATCTTCCCGGACGAGGGATCCAACCCACGTCCCCTGCATTGATGGATGAAATTCCTGACCCCCGAGCCCCCAGGGAAGTCGAGGCCCTTTGCTTAACGCTTGCTGCCACCTCTCAGCCTCTGGGTGTGGCGTGACTCCCCACGAGATTGTTGTACCTTTCTACCTTTGAATCACCTTCACCTGGAAAGATTTCCTGACCCGCCAAGCTAGATAGACTTCCTGATCATCTTTCTAGATTTAGCTTTCTGGAATTTCCTGGTTGGGAAACCTTCCCTGCCCACCACTGACAGGGTTAGGTGCCCTGTCCCGTGTTTCTCAGTCCACAGCACTACCGGCAGGAATATGACGGACCTTTGGCCTTAGTGCTCTTCCCACTATTACCACCTGCTTCCAGCACCATTGTTTGTAGGTTCCAGCTCTTGGAGGGCAGAGAAGACCCTCTGAGAAGCGTCCACTAGGGACTTCAAGATTATCAAACGATGCCAGAGCAAACCTTAGCTACAGGGGTTTAGAGCGTTAGCCCCCGCAGGTAGCTTGGTTGAATGTAGATCCTCCTGTCCTGTCTCACTAGCTCTGTGACCCTTGAATGAGTTATAAACCTCTCTGTGCCCCAGTTGCAGATCTATGAAGGGAGGAAGTACTTCTGTCTCCCCTGAGGGGTTCCTGAGTTGATCCAAGGTAGTGTTAGAGTAGGGCTTGCACGCAGAATGCACTCGTGACATGTTGGGTAGCCATTCTCCGTGATTATTCTAACTTGTGTAGTCACATTCAGTATTGCTTTATGGGGAAACACTCCAGCCATTTCCATTGTTACTTCTTTCATTCTTTTTGCCTCCTCTCCTTCCACGGACGTTTATGGCAGAAAGTGGACAAAATCCTTATCTTTCAAGGATTTTTCTAATCTCTCTCTGTGCTGATGGAGGTGGCTGCCACAAGGCCCGGGTGGCTATTTAAATTACATGTAAATGAGTTAGAATGAGATGAAATTGAAAACTCACTGCCTCAGTCAGACAAGCCGTATTTCTAGTGTTACTAGGCACCTGGGACTGGAGGCTACTGTTTCAGATGGCACAGATGGGTATTACCTGCCCATCATCAAATGTTCTTTTGGACCGTGATGATCGTGGAGAAGAGGGACAATAAAAATGTATACAAATAAATGTCAATATTTTGTAAGAATACTGATAACAGACTTCCTTTCATAACTTTTGGCTGCACTGGGTCTTCCTTGCAGCACACGAGCTTTGTCTAGTTGCACTGGGTGCTAAATTGTCTCAAGGCATGTGGGATCTTCATTTCCCCAGCAAGAGTTGAACCTGCATCTCCTGCATTGGAAGGCAGATTCTCAACCACTGGACCACCAGGGAAGTCCCCCAGTAACATTGGGCTTCTTAACACCATCATTTGACCTAAAGTTTTCATGATTCCAGGGCTTCCCTGATAGCAGTGCAGGAGACCCCGGTTTGATTCCTGGGTCAGGAAGATCTGCTGGAGAAGGGATAGGCTACCCACTCCAGTATTCTTGGGCTTCCCTTGTGTCTCAGCTGGTAAAAAATCCACCTGCAATGTGGGAGACCTGGGTAGAATCCCTGGGTTGGGAAGATCCCCTGGAGAAGGGAAAGGCTACCCACTCCAGGATTCTGGCCTGGAGAATCCCATGGACTGTATAGTCCACGGGGTCACAAAGAGTCGGACATGACTGAGGAACTTTCACTTTCATGATTCTGCCTCGGAGTTGTTAACACTGTGTACTTGGGAGAGTGTTTCTGTGTGCCATTCAGGAATGAACTTGAGTGAGGAGGGGCATAGACCTCCCCACCTCTTCCTTTCTCTCTCCACCTTGCTTTCCCTTTCCTGCCCTCTCCAATGTTCCTCTGTTCTTCTTTACTGATCACTGAAACTCTTTCCTTCCTTACATATCATGTTCTTTTTAAAATATTATTATTATTATTATTTGGCAACACTATGTGGCATATGGTACCTTAGTTCCCTGATCAGGAATCAAACCCTTGCCCCTTGCAACAGAAGCGCAGAGTCTTACCCACTGGACTCCCAGGGAAGTCCCTAAAGATCTTTTTAGAGAAAAAAGTATCTGTCCTCATGGATTCCTAACTCGATGGGAAACGTATGGACTTTAAATATCTAAGTACATTGTAATAGCAAGAATGCAGTGATAGGAGGAGGAAAAGATGAAATATCCACCCTAAGGAGGGAGGTACCCTTTCTGCTTGGCAATGATGAGAAAGGCTGCACAGAGCAAGTTTACGGTCAACCTTGACCTTCAGCAAAGCCCCTTGGCCTCCCGTGAGTGGCAGGCAGGATGTAAACAAGACCTATCTCTAGAGGGCAGGAGTTCTCTGAATGCAATTGTTAATCACCGTGAAGCTGCTGTAAACTATTACCATAAAACCATGACATGCTTCTCTTACTCACCTAGATCAATATTACCGCAAGGCCTTCCTATCCCAGGTTTATCGTATAGACAGGTAACTTGCATTGCCATAAATACACGATGACTTTTTAATCAAGTGTTAGTGGTCTTCAGCATTTCAGAAAGCATGAAAGGCTGCAGTAGGGTGGGGGAGGGGGGCAGTGGCTATAGCTGGTTATGGCCGTATTTGTTTTAATTTTATGGTTGCCTTTTCTCCGTCTCTAGTTCAAAATGGGTTTGGGGTGGCTTACAATAAAAGCACAGATTCAGTAAACCACAAGATGATTAAGACAAAAGAAAACATGTGCATTTAATAATGAAAGGATGAGGGGAGAATGCCAGCAAGAAGAGGGTGGAGGCTAAAATTTATTCACATCTACTAACAATCTTAGGCTAAAGCCAGACCCTGAAATTGAGTACAGAGCTTATATCTTTATAGCTAAGAATTTCGGCAAAATGGAAAGAAAGAAGGAAGGAAAGAAACAAGCTTAGGGAGCTGTATGTCTTGCTGTATTCCTTTGTGTGCATAGTTGCTCAGGCGTGTCTGACTCTTTGCGACCCTTTGTACTATAGCCTACCAGGATGCATTGTCCACGGGACTTTTCAGGCAAGAATCCTGGAGTGGGTTGCCATTTCCTCCTCTGGGGCTCTTCCCAACCCAGGGATCGAACCTGCATCTCTTGTAATTCGTATATTGCAGGTGAATTCTTTACCCACTGAGTCACCTGGGAAACCCAATATTCCTTTAACAATAATTTATTTGGTACCTACTTTGCTGCTGGGCTTTTGATAGATGCCAAGGAGTAGGAAGGAAGATAGAAATGTGATTAAGTCTGTGTTCCCACAAGTAGAGAAAATGGCATGTCAAAGGATTGGAGATGAAGGGAATTATGTGTTCTTAGAATAGAAAGTGGATCAGTGTGTGTATATGTGTGTGTGTGTGTGTGCATGAGTGTGTGTGCGCATCCCTGTTTGAGTTTATCGATGATGATGGGAAAAAGCCACAGTCAGTGAACCTAGAGATAAGTGAGGACCAGATAACTTAGGGCTCTGTTAAGGCCAGTTAAGGAGTTTAGCTTTTACTCTCAGGACAATTGGGAACCATTGAAGTGGATCAAATTTTCCATTTAGAAAGATAACTCTCCCTGCAGTGTGGAGAATGGATTGCGGTGGAAGGAGACAGGAGAGGATCATCAGTTAGAGGGCTGTTGCAGGTGAGAAATGATGGAGCCTTTGGGTGAGCGTAATGGCTGTGGGGGTGAAGGGAACTGAACTGATCTATGAGATACGAAGTGGGAGATTCAATGTGACTTGTGGATTAATTGTTAATGATGGGTGAACATGTGAAAGGAAGCCATGTGGATGCTCTTGTTTTATTCTGGAATGTTCTAGGCAGATGCAGGTAGCATTTATAATAGAGGAATTGATATTAGGTCTAAGGGAGAAGATGGCTAATTAAGTTGTAGGTGCGATGTTTGAAGGCACGTACATGATGATAAATGTGAAGCAGGCATTTGGGTGTATGAACCTGACCCTGGGAAGTGACTCGTGCTGTATTTGGAAGTCTTGGAATACAAGTGATGTTTAAACCATGGGAATTGACAGGGTCATCTAGGTAGAGTTTGGAGTGAAAAGGAAAGAGGACTCAAGACCTCTTTGGATCCAAACATTGGGAAGAATCCATAAAGAAGTCAAAGTGTTACTAAACTGGGGTTCAGCTGTGCATTGCTCAAGAATCCAGCACTGAAAGTACTGCCTAAAAGGAGAGACAGCTCAATCGGGGAGTGCAGCAATCCTCCAGAGAAGGTGGCCTCATGCTTCCATTTCTCTGATTAAATGTATTATTTGGCTAATGTTTTTCTATAGACAAAAGGCAGATGGAGGACATGGGAAGGGGTCTGTCTTGGGAAGGCCCAGAGGGCTCTGCTCCATTAAAAAAGCACCCACTGAAGCAACAGGGAATTGGGGTGTCATGAAAGTAAAAAAAGAAAAAAGGCTGTGCATCAAGGAGAATGTGATGCAGCCAGTGTTATGATACCATGGAGTCCCTTGCTAATGGAAGGTGATGGAATCTAGAAAAAACTCATTGTGAAGCAAGGTAAGAACCCAGGGCTCATCTCTGGAGTCCAGCGTTGTTTTCAGGTGACCTTGGATTTCTGAAAGTCATCCTGCCATAGCTTTGGTTTGATGTGGAGAGAAATGTGTCTTCAGTGATACATTGTGAATTGCTAACTGCTTCTCTGGAGTCTCAACTGTAACTTTAATCATCTGAGCTCTAGTTCTTTCCCCGGTTCCTGCAGTGCCCCAGGACTCATTAAATCGCTGGGGGTATTCGAAGGGCTACAATTAAGGACCATTTTATGTGCACAGTCCAAGTTCTGGGAAATGATTGTCTCATTTGAGGCCCCGGAGTAGGGGCTACTCTCTGCTAGGATGAATGATAATGTGGACCCCAGTGATTTGCTGTCCTTCATCGTTTGATCTGCTTTAATGACCAGAGTGTAATTAGCCAATTGTTGTGTGCAGGTAGGTGTTACAAATGGAGTTGTAAATTCAGCTCCTTAAAAAAGTGGGTGTAAGAGTCTCCCCTGCAATGCAGATTATAGATGATTCTGGAGCAAAGTGAGGGGAAGCCTGGATACCCTCTCAGGGGTGAAGTGCATGGCCACGTACATGGGCAAGCGCAAAGACAGAATGGTTTCCTCTAAACCGAAACCAAAAACCATCCCTTGGTATAATTCCTTAGAGCTGTGTTTTTTTGTTTGTTTTTCTTTCTTTCTTTTTGATAGCCAAACACTATTTATTACAGTTTTTTTGTCATTGGTTTGATCTTGGAGAATAGATACATGTCCCTATCTTCAAAATGTGGATGGTCATGGTGCTAGACTCACTGACTTGTTAGAAGGATTGAGTGAGAAGATGCATGAAAAGGGCTTGGCATAACACCAGGGATGTACTGAATGCCAGATACATTAGGCATGATTCTCACAATCATGATGAGCTCCACTGGTCAGAAGAATCAAGCATGAACTATTGGTATTTCAGAGTAAGACGAGAATTGACATCCACTATTGACCCACTGTCAATAGTGAGGGACAAAGAAGCCTGGTGTGTTGCAGTCCATGAGGTTGCAAAGAGACATGACTTAGCCACTGAACAACAACAGTCACCTTCTGAGTTTGCCAGACTATCATGACCACATAGCAATGTGCATCAAGACTCCTCAACCACAGAAAAATCCAAGTGCGTGTCTTGGAGCACTCATTTGACCTAGAAGAGAGAAATGAAAGAATTGTAAACACTATTTTACATTAAAGCCAGCTCAGATGTACTGCAGAGTTGAATGTAAAATGAATATGGATTTGTAAGACAAAACACATATTGCCAAATGCCATTTTGCCCTTGCAAGCCCTGCTTCTGGCTGTGTCCCCCAGAATTCCTGGGGGTTAAAGTCACTCTCCTCTGTGGATAGCTGCATTCCTCCCCAAGAGGTGATTAGAGGACTGTGGCGGTGCTCAAAGTACCCTACCCCCCACTCCCAAGACTAGAAATGGTAAATATTCCTTCTTGTGCGTTCCCGAGATTCCACTAGAAATTTTGTGTTTTTGAGATTGGAGTTTAGATTATCATCATGCTTTTTAAATTCAGGATAAACACTTAATTTACAATGTCATTCTTTCAAAAGAGTTTTAAATTTTTTGTCTTCTCTCTCCAACCCCTAAATATTAATTTAAGTACATCAAGAATTTTAGCAAGTTTCAGAATTAAGATAAGCTATTTGAAATGGAGGACACATGAGAAAGAAAAATTATTTTGTGACTGATTAACTACTGACCCACAAGTCTTGTCCAAATGATTTTCATTGGCAGTACGTCTCCTTTATCCAAGGCTGCTTATATCTTTAAGACTTTGACAGTATAGTCTTCGGTCCCAGCAATGTGTAGAGAATATTCTTAGGATCTGTACATTACACTCCTGCTGCTTCTTGTCAATGGCTGTGGACTGTTCTATAATGTACATTGTGTTAGTTTGCTGGGGCTCCCATAGCAAAGTACCGCAGACTGAGTGGCTTAAATAAAAGAAATTTATTTTCCCATAGTTCTGGAGGCTGACAGTCCGAGATCAAGGTGCCAGGAGCATTGGAGTCTGCTTGACTTCTAGATGGCTGCCTTCTCCCTGAGTCGTCACGTGGGCATCCCTCTGTGGGTGTCCATGTTCTAGGGCCCTCTCCTCATAAGGACACAGTCATACTGGATTAGGGTCCATCCACAGGACCTCATTTCAATTTGAAGATTTTATCTCCAAATACAGTCATATTCTCAAATAGTATGGGGTTAGGAACTCAACATATGAATGTGGTGGGCACAGTTTTGCCTCTAACATCTGTCACTGTAATTTAACTGCCTTCCCAGCAATCATCTTTCAAGCTGTTTTTATTTGAGGTTTGGTGTTTTGTCTTGTTTTGTTTTCAGAAAAAGTAAACAACACTTGTAAATGGAAATTAAAACAACGGTGAAATACCACTGTATATGTATTAAAATGGCCAAAATCTGGAGCACTGACAACCCCAAATGCTGACAAAGATGTGGAGCAAAAGGAAGCTGTCACAGTTTGCTGGTGGGAATGCAGAATGGTTCACCTTGACAGATCGGGCTTCCCGGGTGGCACTAGTGGTAAAGAACCCGCCTGCCAATGCAGCAGACATAAGAGATGCAGGTTTGATCTCTGAGTTGGGCAGACCCCCTGGAGAAGGGCATGGTGACCCACTCCAGTGTTCTTGCCTAGAGAATCGCCATGGACAGAGGAGCCTGGTGGGCTACAGTCCATAGTGTCACAGAGAGTTGGACATGACTTAAGCGACTTATCATGCACGCACTTTGACAGGTAGTTTGGTGTTTTTTTTTTTTTACAAACTAAAGCATCTAACCATCTGATCTGCCGGTCCTGGTCCTAGATATGTACTGAAAAGAGCTGAAAGGTTTCTTCCTCTAAACCTTGCACATGAGTATTTAGAACAGCTTTTATTCATAGTCACCAAACTTGGGAACAACCAAGATATCCTTGAGTAGGGTGATAGATCAATACATCCAGATCATGGAATATTATTCAGCATTGAAATAAAATGAGCAGGGCTTTCCCTGGCAGTCTACTGATTAAGACTTCACCTTCCAGTGCTGTCGGCTGTGGGTTCACTGCTTAGAGCTAAGACCACTCATGCCTCACAATCAAAAAACCAAAACAAAACAAAAATAATATTGTAAGAAGTTCAATAAAGATTTTAAAAATGGCCCACAGTAAAAAAAATCTTAAAAAAGAGAAATAAAATAAGCTATCAGGTCATGAACAAACATGTGAGAAATGAAAATGCATATTACTAAGTGGAGGAACGTTAGTGTGAAAAGGCTACGCGTGATATGATTCCAGCGGCATCTGGGAAAGGCAAAACTTTGGAGACAATAAAAGGCTAGTGATTGCCAGGGATTAGAGCAGGGAGGAGGAATAGGTGGGGGAACAGGGCATCGTTAGCACAGTGTTAACTACTCTCTGTAGTGAAGGATATGTATCCTTGCACATACATTTGTCCAGACCCATAGAATGTATACCAAAATTGAACCTCATGTAAGTTACAGACTTTGGGTGATAATTATTTGTCTGGGTTCATCAGTGGTTACAAACACCCCACTTTGGAGTGGGTACTGATGGTAGCAAAGGCTAGGCCTGTAGGGGCCAAGGAGTAAATGGGAAATCTCCGTACCTTACTCTGTCTCTGCTTTAAACCAAAAACTGCTCTACAAAAATAAGTGAAGTCATTCAGTCATGCCTGACTCTTTGGGACCCCATGGATTGTAGCCTACCAGGCTCCTCCGTCCATGGGATTTTCCAGGCAAGAGTACTGGAGTGGGGTGCCATTGCCTTCTCCAAAGGATCTTCTGAACCCAGGAAATAAACCCAGGTCTCCCTCATTATAGGCAAACGCTTTACCATCTGAGCCACCAGGGAACTCCAATAAATAAATAAATAAAAGCCACCAGGGAAGTCCAAAAAAGTAAAGTCTAGAATCAAATAAAACCAATCTTTTCACATATAATGCACCCATAACATTTGCCTGCTAGATCAAAGAGAAATATTATTTTTTGGTAATTTGAAGTTTTATTTTTTTTCTTTTCTCAAAGTAAGGAATGTCTCTACGTAGAAATCTAATAACTTGATTCTGTTTTGACAAAGATGTTTATTAGAAGATTATTTTTTCCTAGTGGCAATCTGCAGATTAATTGGATAATTTTAGGTAAATCAAAGAGCTACGAGGACTGTTCTGTGGGAGCTATCTTGGTGTTCATGTAGGGACAATACTATTATCTAATAAAAGGCTGTATGCAATTATATCAGCTTTGTGGTAATTATATGGATATTTTAGTTGTTTGGTGCATTTAATTATGGAAGCGCCTATATTAAGTTTCAGTGGGGCAAGCTCCGACTGGATGAATGCCAGGAAGACTTGTATATTTAATGTTCCACACGATGCATTTTCCTAGAGGCAGAGAGCAAATGAAAATTGCACAGAAGGGTTCCAAGACTGACTACCTTTCCTGTTTCCTTTTTAAAAATGTTTTTAATTAGAAGTTCCAGAGACAATTTTATCTTTAAAAAAAAATTATTTTAGTTCCTTTGAAGAAAAAAAGGTTAATACATGGCTTTAAAAACTATTAACGCAACACAGAGCTATGTAAAATGAATGGGTGGCCCCTGTCTGTCTGCCGCTTCAGTCCTCCGTCATCCCCCTTGGCGAGAGGCGGGATTCCCACTTACATGCTGGTTTGTGCTTTCCGTTTTTCTCTCCTTTGTTACCACAAATACACAGGTTCATGTGAGTGTGTGTGTTTTAAGGACAGACTCGTTTTCTACATTTTATTGAGTAAGTTGACTTTCTTACATGGCATGACTTCCTCCTTCATAACAGTATTAAAAATCTATCTGATCCTTTGTAACAGCTGCATAATATTTCACAATGCAGCCTTGCCCTCATTGATAGCATTTAGATTATTTTTACTTTGGATTTGTTTGTTTGTCTCTGGATAAAGTAAGCATTGTGGTGATGAACACTTTTATCTATTTCTTTACCTCTGGTACTTTTTCTTTCTGTTGGATAAGTTCCCAGAAAGGAAATAATTAGTGCAAGTTGCACAGATTTTTAAATTCAACCCCAAAATTATCAACTTTTTAACCCCTAAGCATTGGACCAATTTTCAGTCTTCCCAACACTGTAAACTGCCTGGCTAACATTGGATATAGGCAAGCTCTTAAAGCTTATTGAGGGCCAGTATGGCACATGGTTATATTGTTGCTTTAATTTACATTTTCCTGACTGCTAGTAATAGGAGGTATCTTTCCTCCTGTGCGAATCACTGATGCACAGTTTTTCCATTTTCAAGCAGTTTATCTTTTCTCTTATTAAATTGTAGGAATTCTCGGTACGCTATGTCTGTTCTCCTTCGTCAGGTACACCTGTGTTATAAACACAGGCTGTCAATTGCATTTTAGACTTTATCTGCAGGATCTTATGCCTCATAAAAAGGTAATCTTTGAGTCATCACTTTTATTCTTGACACCGGAGCTCTTCCTCCCCATCTAGCTTTTACAAGAAGAGCCACTTCTATTTTATTATCATAATTGATATTTTTTGTTTTATCTTTAAATTTTTAAAACTCACCTGGAATTTACTTTTTCCAAATTGCATATGAGATCTAGCACACATTGTTTTTCTTCTAAAATGATATTCAATTGACTCAACACCATTTATTTACTGTTCTTCTCTTTCCACAAACATGTCTCAGTGTGTGTGTGTGTGTGTGTGTGTGTGTGTGTTTTCCATAAGATGTTATGGAAAAACCCAAACAGACTTTTTGGCCAATCTAATACATACGTGTATAGATATACACAGGCCTCCCTGGTGGCTCAGTGGTAAAGAATCCGCCTGTAATGTAGGACATGCAGGTTCGATCCCTGGATGGGGAAGATCCCCTGAAGAAGGAAATGGCAACCCACTCCAGGATTCTTGCCTGGGAAATCCCATGGACAGAGGAGCCTGCCTGGCTACCCTCCATGGAGTCACGAGAGTTGGACAGAACTTAACAACTAATCCATTACCACCTTATATGTGTGTGTGTGTGTGTTTACACACACACACGTCCCATTTTTGCACTTGTAATTTGTTTCATCCCACTGTTCCCTGTTTTGTGTTAGAGTTTTGCTTGCTGAGCCCCTTCAGCCTTGGTGTGATGCTGTGAAATGGCGTAAGAATGCCGAGAATCCCCTACTTTAAGTTTTGGTCAGGCAACGCTTGGGGTCAGAACCCTTCTGAACTGTTGTACTAGCTAGTTTTCTGTTGGATATAAGCAGCAGAAACCCTACGCAAGCTGATCTAAGCAGAAAGGAAGAATGTTAACCTTCCGAGCTGAGAACTCGAGGAATTGTTCCAGGCTTACTGGATGCAGAAGGCCAGATGGCGTCGCCGGGACCAGGTCTCACTCTGAGCCTCTGTAGCCGCCAAGTTTACGCTGGCTCAGCCATTGCAAAGGGGGAGATGCTCACTAACTGCTCCCCCCTCCCCCCCGCTTTCATCTTTTCTCTGAACAGCCTCAGTGTGAAACGAAGGATTGATGCCCATCGCTCAGAGCCGTCCCCGTTGTCATGGAATGTGAGTTCCTCTGGAGCTAGGCTCACCGGCGTGCCCACGGTGAGCCGGGGTGGGGATGTCGGCTGTACAGGAACCATTCAGACTGAGGCTTCATCATCCCTGAGAGAAGGACTTTAAGAAAAATAAATAAATAAAACCTGTTACCAGAAGGAAGGGGGATGACCTCCTGATAATTCAGAACTAGTGGTGTTTACTACACCTGATTCACTGCGACTCAGACCACCACATTCTTTCTGGACATCATTTAGCCCTTGAAGTGGCGTCCTTGCTGCTGCTTTCTTGACATTGTCACCAGCCTTTGATCAAATTCTAACCAGTGGGGTGAAGGTTACTCTTATCCAAGGGCTTTAATTGCTACTCCTGAATGTTGGTGTCCAGAGAAATGCAGTTAAAATAGCAGTGAGATACTATTTTTACATCTTAAGTTGGCAAAGATTAACAGGATCACTGGTAGCCAAAATTGACATGCCTTTGAGGTAATGAAATCCTCATACACTGATAGTAGGAATGTAATTTGGTATAACCTTTGAATATATATATATATATATCTATGTGTATGTGTGTGTATATGTTTATCCAACACAACAGTGCCTCTTATAAATTAATTCTATAGAACACATATTTCAGTTGATTTATTTTTGAAAGTAGCCAGATCAGTGCACAAAGCATTATTTATAATGTCAAATTCGTATTCCAAATTTAATATGTATTAGGAGTGGACTGATGATAAAATTGCTGTCTGGCCACGTATTGGCCTGACATTTAAAGGAAGGTCAATTATCCATTCTAACCACCCCCACCCCAATTTTTCTAATGTAAAGAGAACAGCCCCGCCATGTAGAGCTGGCCCTAAAATCCCTGCCATGGTTAGTATTTTATGAAGGTTCACCCTAGAGTGGGTAGGTCACCTCTCTCGTGTTTTGATTACACCTTCCATATGGATTACAGATCATATTCAAAACATTAATTACTCTGCATCAGCATTAATCACTTCGCTGAATATATTTCACCTTTTCTCCTTCCCGAAATGTTTGTTTAAGCCATGTCCACTGGATAGCATTGCATTAAAAAGAGGCAGTTCTGTATGGCAGAAAAACTTAGCCTCCACGACAAAGATTCTGGGGTCAGTTCTGACAGCGTCATTCATTAGTTCTGTTACCTCCAGGCAAGTCCATATGTTTTGTAAGATGTGTGCAGTAATCATAGTCTGTCATAGATAGCCTGACTGTCATAAACAGTGAATACTAGAGAGTATATGTAAAGTGTTCTATAAACTTTAAAACCCTGGTCACTTGTACAATGCTGCTGCTGCTAAGTTGCTTCAGGTGTGTCCGACTCTGTGCGACCCCATAGACAGCAGCCCACCAGGTTCCTCCGTCCCTGGGATTCTCCAGGCAAGAACACTGGAGTGGGTTGCCATTTCCTTCTCCAATGCATGCATGCGTGCTAAGTCGCTGCAGTTGTGTCCGGCTCTATGCGACGCTATGGACAGCAGCCCACCAGGTTCCTCTGTCCACAGGATTCTCTAGGCAAGAACACTGGAGTGGGCAGCCAGTTTCTTCTCCATGCACAGTGCTGCTTCTGTGCAATTACCTTTTACGATTACTTTTAATCCCTTTCCTCTCATTTTTTTTACAAGTAAATTTTTACCCAAACAAAGCAGATTTCTTACACCTTATATGTTTGCAGAATGAGGCTCAGTATGTTATTTGGGAAAATACAAAGTGGTGGAGTGAGTTTTGTTGTTGGTTATTTAGTTGTTTTCTTTGACGGGGGTGGGGAGGGTGAAGGTTTTTTCCTTCCTGAATCTTCTGTGCATACATATTCTTTATTTTGACTGTATAGATGAGCTTATAAGGGTCAAGATAACCCAGTGGATTTAATTCTTGGATCCCTTTCATTTTCGTTTCTGTACTGAATGAGTTTGGTGGTTGGACTCAGTCCTTGAGTTCGTAGGACTCAATTTCAAAGTTTACATAGGAATTAAAAGGGTAGCCACCTCACTTGTGCTTTTAATATACATTTAGACCAGAGCCTTCTCACTCCTGGAAATAAATATATGTCCTTAAGTGATAGTATTGGCGTGCAGCCATGCTCAGATGTTTCCATATTGTCTGTGGTTATTTTGTGCTGGGAAGATAGCTCTGAGAAGTTGCATCAGAATCCAGATGGCCCACAAAGCAGAAAATATTTACTATCTACACCTTTACCAAAAAAAGTTTGCTGATTCCAGATTTAGACTGAAGTTAGAAATAAGTCCTTATTATATAAATAAATATAGATATATTTCAAATTTTATACATAGTTCAAATTATATATGTATATATATTTGTGGGTGAATTAGGATATGTGTGTGTGTGTGTGTATATCCTTTAAACTTTCTAGCAAATCCTTAGCTCAACTAGAAAAGGATCTAAAAAAATTCATCACTGTCAGTGGTTATTATCTTGAGACTATCTTAACATCATTGGCTTATTTTTCAAACATCTAAAAATGCCTACTCTACCCTACTTATTCTGCTTGGTACCTTAACATATGTTATTTAATTTTACAATCCTCCCAGCAACCATCTCAATGGGTTGGTATTAAACCCATTTTTGAGATGAGGAAGCAGGTGTTTGGGAAGGTTTTTAAATAAACTTGCCAAATTTCTTAGAACTCCCCAGAGCCAGGTTTCAAACTCAGTTGTGTCTGCATTCAAGCTGACAGTTTTGGGGTTGTGAGATGACTGGATATGGCATCTCTCCTCTTCTCCTGTTCCAGTTCCACGGGAGGAATTTCTTAGGGGTGGGGGTCACGGGGATATATACTGGGCCTAATGCGCACCCCAGAGGCTCGAGTCTGAGTTCCGTCCTTTTGATTACCCATCTAAGGTGTTTTTCTCCGGTTTATTGAGAAGTAACTGACAGACGTCACTGTGGAAGTTTGAGGTGTACAGACTGGTGATTTAATGCATATATATTGTGAAATGATCCCTACGGTGAATTAGATAACATCCATCTTCTCTTCTGGATAGAACAGAAGAGAAAAGAAAGAAAGAAAAAGAAACAGCTTTTCCTTGTGATGAGAACTCTTAGGATTTACTCTCTTAACAGCTTTCCTATGTATCACACAGTGGTGTTGGCTATAGTTAACAATATGGTGTATGTTATATCCCGAGTACTTGTTTGCCTCCTAACTGGAAGTTTATGTCATTTGACCACCTTCCTCTAACTCCCCTTCCCCTACTCTTCCCCTCTGTAAACCTCAGGCCTCATGTCTTTTTCTATGAGAAAAAGACTTCTCTCTCTCTTTTTAAAGATTCAACATATAAGCAAGATCATGCAGTGATTTTCTCTGATTCTTTTTGCTTAGCATGATGCCCTCAAGATTCATCCATGTTGTCACAAGTAGTAGGATTTCCTCATTTTTTATGGCTGAATAATACTCCATTGTGTGTGTATGTGTATACATGCACAGGTAAAATAACGTCTTCATCCTTTCATCCACCGGCGGACACTTGGGTTATTCTCATGATGCACGTGGTAAAGAACCCTCCTGCCAAGCAGGAGATGTGAGTCTGATCCCTGAATCAGAAGATCCCCTGGAGTAGGAAATGGCAACCTGCTCCAGTATTCTTGCCTGGAAAATCCCGTGACGTGGGCAAAGGAACCTGGTGGATAGGACATGACTTAGTGGCAAAGCAGCAACATGGTCAATTTATAATGTTGTGTTAATTTCAGGTGTACAGCAAAGTGAGTCAGATTCACACACACACATACCACTCTTTTTTAGATTCTTTTCCCATACAGGCCGTTGTAGAGTGCTGTGTAGAGTTCCCTGTGCTATACAGTAGGTCCTTATTAGTTATCTATTTTATATTCAGTAGTGTGTATCTTATTGCCTCTTAAGGAGACCAACACAGTCAAGATTTTCTCTAGGTCTGAAATGGTTTTCCTTCTTTGATTAAGTGACAGATGAGATGGTTTGCTTTTAGAGGTCATGCTCTGTGGAAAAGACCTAGCTTTAAGAACGAGACTGGAGCTTTAAGAAAGAGACGGGTGCCGGGTGAGAAGGGTGGCGTGTGCTCTGAGAGGAGAGCCCTGAGGGCCGGGGATGGCCGGTTCCCATCTGCTGTTTCAGACTCCCTCACCATCAGATGAGCACTGCCTTGGACACCTGTGGAATGTGGGCAGTCTTCACATGGATTTCCCTTTCTTTTTTTCCTTCAGTTCAGTTGCTCAGTTGTGTCTGACTCTTTGCGACCCCGTGGACTGCAGCATGCCAGGCCTCCCAGTCCATCACCAACTCCCAGAGTTTACTCAAACTCATGTCCAAGAGTTGGTGATGCCATCCAACCATCTCATCCTCTGTCGTCCCCTTCTCCTCCTGCCTTCAATCTTTCCCAGCATCAGGGTCTTTTCTAATGAGTCAGTTCTTCCCATCAGGTGGCCACAGTATTGGAGTTTCAGCTTCAGCAACAGTCCTTCCAATGAACATCCAGGACTGATTTTCTTTAGGATGGACTGGTTGGATCTCCTTGCAGTCCAAGGGACTCTCAAGTCTTCTCCAACACCACAGTTCAAAAGCATCAATTCTTTGGTGCTGAGCTTTCTGGTCCACTTCTCATATCCATACATGACTACTGGAAAAACTAGTTTTGAATAGACGGACCTTTGCTGGCAAAGTAATGCCTCTGCTTTTTAATATGCTGTCTAGGTTTGTCATAGTTTTTCTTCCAAGGAGCAAACATCTTTTCAACTTCATGGCTTCAACACATTTCAGTTGAATGAAAAATCTTTGCATGAGATTCCAGTGTGACTCTTTAGAACTGGAGTTCTGAGCTTCCTGTGGGAAGAATCACGCCCGCATCCGCAAGTGCCCTTTTATCCCAGGAGCCCTGAGTGGGAGTAGGAAACCCTCCACTAGTCCATCAAGACCTAGAGTAGCAGATGAGACCCTCATAATCCTGGACTGTGTCTCAGGAAGACTCAGCTGTGGGCAGGTGAATGACCTCCATCTTACGAGTGATAAAGGGTTGAGTCTGGACAGCAGTGGTTTAGTGGTGGTTTAGTCACTAAGTCATGTCAGACTCTTGCAACCCCATGGACTCTAGCCCATCAGGCTCCACTGTCTATGGGGTGTCCCAGGCAAGAATACTGGAGTGGGTTGCCATTTCCTTCTCCAGGGTATCTTCCCATCCCAGTCCCAGGGATCGAACCCTTGTCTCCTGCATTGCAGGTGATCTCCTGCACTGCAAGCAGATTCTTTTCCTTTGAACCACTAGGGAAGCCTAAACAGCCCAGTTAACCATAGAATGCTCCATTTCTTACTCACACTTGGTGCACAGTAAGCCCTGTAGTTAGCAAACACTCATTAAGCATTTACTTTGTGTCTGGCAAACAGACATTTGTTTAGTGAATGCTTTATTATTCTATTATCATTCATTTTAGATATCCCTATGTAGAAACCCGATTTAGACACTGTCTATAGCTGAAATTCCTGCATCCAGGTAGGGCTGACTGCTTTAGAGAATGTATCTCATTGTATGTTCAGTGGTTGGGGAAGAGTGAGTTTGTTCAAAAGGTAACATTTGATCCAGATGGTGATAGTAACAGTTTGTCAGTACTTGGATTCAATCACCGCAGTTCATCTTACTAGTTGTAAACTAGTCAAAAATATTAAATTCATGACTGTGTTGTTACAGGGCTTCCTGGGTGGCACAGCAGTAAAGAATCTGCCTGCAATGCAGGAGATGTGGGTTCCAGCCCTGGGTTGAGAAGATCCCAGACAGAGGAGCATGGCGGGCAACAGTCCAAAGCGTCGCAAACATGACTGAGGATGTACACATGCCCCATGTTGTTATAGGAAAACACAGATAAGGCACAATCCTGTCTTCTGTATATTTATTCAAACGTATTTTAGGGTTTAAAATAAAACGTATTTTAGGGTTTAGCAACTGTATCCTAGTGTGTTACCTTGGACGGTAAAGTACCAAATATCAGAGTCCATCTATTCTTCTAAGATCGTCTATGTTCCAGATGGTCCTCAGACTCTCCAGAGTTTTAGACCTATTCATCCAAAAATGGGCCTCTTATCTTTCGCAAATCTTTTTGTGATTCTTCTGAACTTAGTCATGGGTGGCACTGGGCAGTCAATAATTTGTAACAGATCCATGAATCGGTCTTGACTTTTTGGCCTCTTTCAATTCCTTTTTGTAAGTTATCACTACTCATGCATATATTTTCCAGTCATTTGACAAGTCCTGTCAGTTCTATTTATAAAATATTTACCAAATTCTTGCTTTCCATCATGTCCTTATTACCATGTCTTCTTTTGCGCAAACCCTTGTTATCTTTCAGTCTGAAATACAGCAAGAGTCTCTAATGGATCTCCCTGCTTCCTGTGGTCCTTTTCCACATTCCCAATGGAATGGCTTTTCTGTTCCACTTTATGATAGAAAAAATGGAGTCTAAACCACTTAGAAAAGGTCAGTGTTCATTCCAATCCCAAAGAAAGGCAATGCCAAAGAATGCTCAAACTACCGCACAATTGCACTCATCTCACATGCTAGTAAAGTAATACTCAAAATTCTCCAAGCCAGGCTTCAGCAATATATGAACCATGAACTTGCTGATGTTCAAGCTGGTTTTAGAAAAGGCAGAGGAACCAGTGATCAAATTGCCAACATCTGCTGGATCATGGAAAAAGCAAGAGAGTTCCAGAAAAAAACATCTATTTCTGCTTTATTGACGATGCCAAAGCCTTTGACTGTGTGGATCACAATAAACTGTGGAAAATTCTGAAAGAGATGGGAAATCTGTAGGCAGGTCAGGAAGCTACAGTTAGAACTGGACATGGAACAACAGACTGGTTCCAAATAGGAAAAGGAGTGCATCAAGCCTGTATATTGTTACCCTGATTATTTAACTTATATGCAGAGTACATCATGAGGAACACTGGACTGGAAGAATCACAAGCTGGAATCAAGATTGCTGGGAGAAATATCAATAACCTCAGATGTGCAGATGATACCACCCTTATGGCAGAAAGTGAAGAGGAACTAAAAAGCCTCTTGATGAAAGTGAAAGAAGAGAGTGAAAAAGTTGGCTTAAAGCTCAACATTCAGAGAACGAAGATCATAGCATCCGGTCCCATCACTTCATGGCAAATAGATGGGGAAACAGTGGAAACAGTGTCAGACTTTATTTTTTGGGGCTCCAAAATCACTGCAGATGGTGACTGCAGCCATGAAATTAAAAGACGCTTACTCCTTGGAAGAAAGGTTATGACCAACCTAGATAGCATATTCAAAAGCAGAGACATTACTTTGCCAACTAAGGTCTGTCTAGTCAAGGCTATCGTTTTCCCTGTGGTCATGTATGGATGTGAGAGTTGGACTGTGAAGAAGGCTGAGCGCCGAAGAATTGATGCTTTTGAAGTGTGGTGTTGGAGAAGACTCTTGAGAGTCCCTTGGACTGCAATGATATCCAACCAGTCCATTCTGAAGGAGATCAGCCCTGGGATTTCTTTGGAAGGAATGATGCTAAAGCTGAAGCTCCAGTACTTTGGCCACCTCATGCGAAGAGTTGACTCATTGGAAAAGACTTTGATGCTGGGAGGGATTGCGGGCAGGAGGAGAAGGGGATGACTGAGGATGAGATGGCTGGATGGCATCACTGACTCGATGGACATGAGTCTGAGTGAACTCCGGGAGTTGGTGATGGACAGGGAGGCCTGGCGTGCTGCGATTCATGGGGTCGCAAAGAGTTGGACATGACTGAGCAACTGAACTGAACTGAAACCATTTAGAATCGCAAACAGACCCTTTGTTATCTGACCTGTGCCTGCTTTTCCAGCCTGGACATTCACCTTGCCAGTCAAGTCACACTGTCACACCTCCGCTCCTTTGCTTAAGCTGTTTCCTCTGGTTAAAATGCCTTCCCCCCATGACTATGTTGAACAAACTCCTGTGCATCCTTCAAAACCCAGTCTAAGCATCTCCATCTTAGTGAATTCTCTCAAACCTGCCTTCTGCCTTTAGGCAGAGAAAGAAGTTTCCTCGACCCAGCAGAGACACAGCATGCCTTACTCTGTCTCACTTATTCCGGTAATTATACACTGTTTTACACGATAACATTTGTTTGTATCTGTCTTCCTCAATAGACTTATTTAACTTTGTCTCTCCAGGCCTAACAAAGACTTTACAATTCACGTATAGAATTCAGTGGGCAGTCACGTATGTAATGTTAGAAGAATGAGTCAATCAGTTACATTTTTGATGTTATTCTTAGATACGGAGACATCTTCATGCTTGCAATTGGAAAGAAAAAAAATTTAAACTAACCAAGCCTCTAGTGTCAGAGAATTCATATTTATTTTAGCACTCAGTGTTTAAATTGCATTTCTGACAGCCTGGCCCATCGGCTATGCTTCATGAAAGATCATGAGGCTCAGGGAAGAGGCGTATTCATCTCAGCATTGGGATATTTTGCTTTTCTGCAAAGCAAAGGGACCTGGGGACTCCTTTGCAGGCTGGCCATGTCCTGTGCAATCCCAACTGTGTCTGGAGATGCTAGCAGGGATGGAGGGTGTGGTTGGGACTTGGTGGGGAGTCGGGTTGCATCAGAAGCACAGAGGGGAAGGGAAGGAATAGAGAACTAAGGCAGAAAGCTTTCCGTGACCACGGCAACCACTCCTCCATCTCTGTCTTCCTCTGGGCCAACAGACTTGTTTCTGTTTATCTGTCTCCCCCTCCTTCCTCCTAGTTCTTTTTAGAGGTCACCTCTCTCATATCCCTCCATGTAGTGTTCCTCTTTTCTACTTAGTCGACTCTTCCCTGGTGGTTCAGTGGGCAAAGAATCTGCCTTCAGTGCTTTAGACACAGGAGATGCAGGCTCAATCCCTGGGTCAGGAAGATCTCCTGGAGGAGGGCATGGCAACCCACTCCAGTATTCTTGCCTAGAGAATCCTATGGACAGAGGAGCCTGAAGGGCTCTAGTCCATGGGGTCGCAAAGAGTCCGATACAACTGAAGCACCTGAGCAGGTCCGCACTGTGAAATCTACCTGGCTTTCCGAATCCATCTGTGGGAGCTCACCACTCCACTCTTTCCCAATTCTGTAAGGCTTTCTAGGAAAGACCCTGATTTGACCAGTCTTTCCATTCCCTAAATCCTACAGTTGAAGGACACCCTTGAGCATGTGTGATTTCTAGCACCGTGCTGTCCTGTGATCAGACCAAATCAAGTCAGTGGAATTAGCTGTCCTGCTGTATCTCCTTGTTCCCTTTGTAGGATGAGAGGATTTGAGGCCAAGTGTGATCAGTAATCTCTTTGATGCCCCTTTTGTTCTCTATACTGTTTATCCAATTTCCAGGTTAGGCAATTCAAGATGAAATTATCTTACAGAAGGTAGCATGATCATCTAGGGATATCTCCAAGCAAACCTCTTCCATCTTCACTATGTCCATGCTGATATAACCTGTAGAAATACCCACAATGGCCCAAATCCCTCTCCCCCTTGTAAGGGAAGAAAAGTCTTTCCTACTACCTGTCTTATGGTCTCTGGCGGGGGCCCTGTAAAACGGATTGACGAAAGACAGATGAGCAAGAGAGCAGTGTACGAATTTATTTAATGTAAGTTTTATGTGGCTCCAGAGCCTTCTTAAGGAAATGAGGACATGAAGAAGCCTGAGCATTTTATGTTAGGTTTGATAAAGAGTGGACAGTCATGGGGGAAAAATGATCAGACAAAATGATGTGAGCTAAGGGTGACAATCAGGAGAACCTGATAAAGCTTGTTCATTTGGATTGCTCTTCCATCCCTCCATCTTGCAGGAAAAGGACCTCTCCCCTGAGAGCTCATGACCCGTTGCAGGAGAGGTAAGGTGAGAAGGTCAGACAGAAAATCCTTCCTAAATCGGCCGTTTCTCAAATTCCTTCTGTTTAAAATACTCAAAATGCCAAGATGCCATCTTTTGGAGTAGCATATCCTAAGCCCCATTTCTACCTCCTCCAATCTTCTTTTAAAAAGAAAAAAAAAATTATTTGGCTGTGCCTAGTCTTCATTCTGGCATGCCAGCTCTTAGTTGCAGCATGTGGGATCTAGTTCCTTGAACGGGGCGGGGCAAGGAACCCAGGCCCCCTGCTTTGGGAGCAGAGTCTTAACCACTGAACCACCAGGGAAGTCCCTCCCTCAGTCTTCTGCTCCAGGAGGCCTTGTAATATCTAAAAGGAGAATTTCCCTCCAGTCTCTTAGCTCTCACAGTTCTTAACCTGAATCTCAGTCCTGGTTCTACCTACCTGTCTACTTTGTGTTCTGATTGTTAGTGAGCATGCGTCTTCCCTTGCAGTTCTTTGCCAGTGAGTTTTGTGCTTGACAGGGCATATCAGATGGTGTGTCCTCGATGAGGTTTTCAATGAAACAAAAGCAGGAAGTTGAACCATGTAATAAGAAACCCTAGGAACCCAAGAGTCTTGTCCATGGCTTCTGCCCACTTGCTTCCTCATTTCATTGCAAGGTTCATTTCTGACATAAAATCAGCTACTGCAACGTCTCATTCCCTTGTTTATCATCTTTCTTCCCCATGGAACATAAGCTTGGTAAAGGCTAGGACTCTGTCCATCTCTTTTACCTAACATAATATTGAAAACAAACAGTCGTTGTAGAAATAAGCCAAGACCAACCAAATGAGAACAAGCAAAGGCAGTTTACTCAAATCTTGCTATCGCAAGGGAGTAAGCCACCATCAGGCCACTAGTGTTTTAGCAGAAGCTCAAAGGTGGACAGAGGGGGACAGAGAGGTCTTTTGAGGGACAAAGAGAAGGTGCCAGGGATGTCCTGATTGGCAGGGGGCAAATGGTTGTCCTGGGGAAGCTGGAGGTGGAACAACAAGAAGCAGGACCATTCTTGGGCCTGATGTTGTCATTTTTGTTGTTTAATTACTGAGTCACATCCCACTCTTTCAACCCCATGAATTATAGCCCGCCAGGTTCTCTGTCCATGGAATTCTCAAGGCAAGAATACTGGAGTGGGTTGCCGTTTCCTTCTCTACTATGCCTGGTGAAAGGTGCATATTTCACTTTCTCTGGTTGTCCTGAAGTTGACAATGGGGACAAATATTAGAGGTGCCCATTACTTATCAAGTCGAGGCTCTTTTTGAAACACTTGTTACAGGGGTTCTTGTTGGGCTTTCTGAATTGATTTATTAGAGCTGATGGTCTGACTTCCTACAGGTGTGATTTGTGGTTAGCAGCCTGGCTTCCTGGCTTGTTGGCTGGAGATATGAGTTGGTTTCCTGGACTGGCTGCTGAGAAGATTTAGGGTCCAAGTTCCACTTGTATAGATATGGCCTGGTTGTTTTCCATGTGTATATTCAGTCTTCCTTTGTCAATAGGAGGAAGGAAAGCAAGGCGGGGAGGGATGACGGAGGTCAGACTCTTACCCAGATTTCATTCTGGATGCTTCATGTCAAGGACCGACCCATCGCAGAGCCATCAGCTCCCAGGAGCACCCACCTTTGAATCATATCCGCTAGTCCCAGGCTGGAGCCCAGTGAAGAAAGGAACTCTTTTCCTGTCAGTCGGCCAAAGAAGAGCCCAGGCTTTTGAGGAGGCACTTAAAGAATTTTCAGTTCGCAGTTGTGCAGAAGCTGTTGTTCAGGTAATTTAACATTGATTTTAGTTTAAAAGGCAATTAAGATAAAATGAGCAGCCACTAGCCACTTAGGTTAAATAAGCTCAGATTTAAATTGCTCCCCATTACCACCTTTGTTTGTGATGTTTGAGCTCTTTTATGCTAATTTAACGTGCAATCATGTGGTGGCCCAATTGGAGCAGGTGGATGGAAGAGGGAACCAAGTCATTATTATTGAAAGAGGAACGAGTTGGCCCCAAACTGTTCCTAAGATAAGTGCAAAAGTGTTAGTCACTCAGTTGTGTCTCTTTGTGACTCCCATGGACTGTAGTCACCAAGCTCCACTGTCCATAGAATTCTCCAGACAGGAATAGGAGCTGTTAGCCATTCCCTTCTCCAGGGGATCTTTCCAACCCAAGGATCGAACCCAGGTCTCCTGTGTCTCCTGCATTGCAGACGGATTTTTTTTTTTTGCCATCTGAGCCACCAGAGAAGCCCTCCTAAGGTGGGATGGGTTCTCTTTTACATCACTCCTGGGAATGTGGATTTGTATAAAAGTCAGGGTCCTAGTTTCCTGTGCCTGAAAAGCTAAAAATGGTGACCACTTGTTGATTCATCAGTTTCACTTCTAGATATTTGCCCTGACATATCAAACAAGGGGCAGTTCATGAAGCTATGGGCAGAGATGTTCGCCTCAGTGTTATTTAACATAGAGTAAAAAGGAATCGTGCATCACAGTGGGATACCAAAATTGAAGTTATCATTCTTTTATAGTGGCAGAAAATCTTGATATATTGCAAAGCACAAAACTATTATAAGGCAGTTTATATGATACAATGTCTCCTGTGTGCTTATGATTTTTTAGTTACATATGCAGCGAAAAATGGACTGGACAGATTTGTAACAGAATAGTACATGTGGCTCTCTTTCGGTGATAAACTATGAGTGACATTTTCCTCTGTGCTTTTCCAGTTTTTTACAGCTTTCCATGATAAACACACATTGGAGTTTTATTTATTTTTTGAGCTCTCTTTAAAGATTTTATTATTGGCATATAATTGCTTTACAATGTTGGATTATTTCTGCTGTACAGCAGGGTGAATTGGTTATGTGTGTAGGCATATCCCCTATCTCTTAGACCTCTGGTCTAATTACAAAACGCATTGAAAATAATACATGTTTGTGGTCATGCTATTAAAGAATTCAGTGCTATGCTTGATACACGCCATGTCAAGGATGAAGTTCTGTGTACGTGTTAGGAGGAAGAATGCATGTTCAGTGGCAATAATTCTGTTTCCTGCTCCAAGAAAGGTTGCTGAGCTTCATTAAAAAAGGTCATTCCCCTGGCCCTAGTGAAAAGGTGGAAGGCAAGCCATTCTGTAGAGCAGGCTTCTGAAATATGCCCGGGTGATTCATGGATTTGTCTATTCGGAAATGTGGTCATTCACCAGCAACCAATGTTGAGCTAATGGGATCCATTTAGGAATATAACCACAACAGGTCCACCATAAATCGCCTGCTCTCCCATCTCAATATGCTTCATTAAGCTCACCTTTCCTGATGCGACTGGATTATTAGATGTCAGGATGAAGAAAATCATTAGGTCCCACTGTTCTAATCCTCCAGAGCACCAGTGTGGTTGCTATGTAATTTTATTTTATTTTTTTCAGATAGAACCTGCTTTATGCCTTCCTATGGGAAAATATTTTCAAATGGGTAAAGAAGCAATATTACTGTATTGTGAGGCGTATCTCAGTAGGTCATTACCATAACTTCTAGCAGAAAGCATAATCTATGTTGCATTTTACTTCAAGGATAAGATTGATTTTTATAAAAATCTTTAGTGCATTGAGGCTTAGCAATTTTTTTTTCTGTGAAGAAGCAATTAGATACTGGAGTTTTCCAGAAATGTTAGGTGAGTATAAAAGCCAAACCCTGATTTTTTTTTTAAAGAAAAGATCATCATTCAACATTTGAAGAGAAAAGGCAGTTTCTCGGTGAGAAAATGATATTGGCACAATGACAGTCATTACCTCTCACACGGCCAGGTGTCCACCGTTTTCTTACATTTACATCTCCCTGAAAAATTGACAATAACATGATCCAACAAAGAAGAATATAATAAGCACCTGTATTTCTACCACCAAGAACTGCCATTTGGAATGAGCTTTTTTCCTAGGATGAGTATCTACACACATGTAGATATACACACATGTGTGTGCTAGGTCACTTCAGTCGTGTCTGACTCTTTGTGACCCCATGGACTGTAGCCTGTCAGGGCCCTCTGTCCGTGGGATTCTCCGGGCAGGAATACTGGAGCGGGTTGCCATGCCCTCCTCCAGGGGATCCTCCCCATCCAGGGATCGAACCTGCATCTCTTATGTCTCCTGCATTGGCAGACGGGTCCTTTACCACTAGGGCCACCTGGGAAGCCCAGACACACACACACACACACACACACACACACTTAAAAAATGGAATAACAAGCCATGAATATGTATATAAATCTAGAAATGTATATATTTAATGGTTATTTATATATATATAAACTTTACTTTAAAAGTATATATGTGTGTCTATATACACATATATATATAATGGAGATTCCCTGGTGGTTCATATGGTAAAGAATCTTCCTGCGATGCAGGAGATCTGGGTTCGATCCCTGGGTTGGGAAGATCCTCTGGAGAAGGAAATAGCTACCCACTCCAGTATTCTTGCCTGGAAAATCCCATGGANCTTTAAAAGTATATATGTGTGTCTATATACACATATATATATAATGGAGATTCCCTGGTGGTTCATATGGTAAAGAATCTTCCTGTGATGCAGGAGATCTGGGTTCGATCCCTGGGTTGGGAAGATCCTCTGGAGAAGGAAATAGCTACCCACTCCAGTATTCTTGTCTGGAAAATCCCATGGACAGAGAAGCCTGGTGGGCAACAGTCCATGGGGTCACAAAGAGTTGGACACAACTGAGTGACTCATATATATCTTCAAAAGTTTTCCATATATATAACACATACTACCTTTAATAAAAGTATGAAACCAAAATATATAAATATTCTTTTAAAGGAGAACTATTATTCTGTCAACTTGAGCCACTGACATGAGTCTTTAGTTCCTTTCCCCACAGCTAAAGTTATTATGAATCTGGTACCACCCTTCTAGGCCAGGGATCAGCACAGCAAACTTTCTGTAAAAGGTTCCTTAGTAAGTATTTCAGGCTCTGTGGGCCACTGGGTCTCTGATACAACCTCCTAGCCCTGCAGTTGGAGAACAGAAACAATCGTAGTCAGGGTGTCAGCAAATGGACGCAGCCGTGTTCCAATAAAACATCACTCATGGACATTGAACTTGAATTTCCTACTTTTCCTACTTTTAAAAAATATTTGTCTCAATTTTTCTAAACTTTAAAATGTAAAAACCATTTTTAGTTGGTAGGCTGTACAAAAACAGTGATCAGTAACCCGGGTTCTGGTTCTTCTTTCATATCTCCACAGACATTTCTGTATCTCCAGATAATAATATCTGTAATATTATTTCATTTGTGCATTTTCTTTCATGAATGGTATTATAATGTATGAATCATCTAAAAGGTGTATTTTTAACTCAACAAAGTTTTTACTAAAGAATATATATATGTTGTATTATGTAGTATGTATAGATACCTTATATACATGTACACATACATGTATGTGTCTGTCTAGCTATAGATTATTCCTAAATAACTGTTATTTCTTTTCACTGCTACATAGTATTCCATCATAGGATATATCATGTGTTTGATGCCAGTGGGCATTTGGTTGGTCATTTCTTTCCTATTACAAACAGTAGTGCAGTTATATCCATACACACCTATGCGTGTGTTTTGTCAGGGCAGGCATTAGGAACAGAATTGCTTGATTATGGGGAATGCACCTTTTCCGTTTTAATTGTTCTTGTGCAGTCACTAAGTTGTGTCCGACTCTGCGACCCCATAGACTGCAGCACAGGGTTCCCTGTCCTTCACTATTTCCTGGAGCTTGCTCAAACTCGTGTCCAATGAGTCAGTGATGCCATCCAACCATCTCATCCTCTGTCACTCCCTTCTCCTCTTGCCCTCAATGTTTCCCAGCATCAGGGTCTTTAGCCACCAATCAGGTGGCTAAAGTATTGAAATTTTAGCTTCAGTCCTTCCAGTGAATATTCAGGGTTGATTTCCTTTAGGATTGACTGGTTTGATCTCCTTGCCATCCAAGGGCCTGTCAAGAGTCTTCTCCAGCATCACAGTTTGAAAGCGTCAAATCTTCAATGCTCAGCCTTTTTTATGGTCCAACTCTCACTTCCATACATGACTATTGGTAGAACCCTACACTCCCTGATTACTTTAAGAGTTAATTTCCAATGTAAGCACATATTATTCTCTGGACATGGTTTTCAACAGCATCAGGTAAAATGGCAAAACATTAAGTATTATTTTATTAGACACTAGTAAATAAGTTTCCAGAGGGATGATACCAATTTACCCTTCCCCTAGGGAGACGTCCCCTCATTCTTGATCTGGGCGTGGGCGGGGAGTGGCTTTGTTTATCACTACTTTTTTTAAAATTTATTTATTTTTAATTGGAGGGTAACTGCTTTACAGAATTTTGCTGTTTTCTGTCAAACCTCAACCTGAATCAGCCATAAGTGTACATATATCCCTTCCCTTTTGAGCCTCTCTCCCATCTCCCTCCCCAGCCACCCCTCTGGGTTGATACAGAGCCCCCTGTTTGAGTTTCCTGAGCCATATAGCAAATTCCCATTGGCTATCTATTTTACACATGGTAATGTAAATTTCCATGTTACTCTTTCCATACATCTCCCCCTCTCCTCCCCCCTCTCCCCATGTCCCTTAGTCTATTTTCCATCTCTGTTTCTCCACTGCTGCCCTGTAAATAATTCTTCAGTACCATTTTTCTAGATTCCATTGCTTGTGGAGTCAGAGCAAAGAAACAGTGTCTGCTCTGGACCATCTTGTCACGTTGCCCCAGATGCTCATGTGGACCTTGAAGTCCCTTTGGGTGCGTACAAATATTGCTCTGACTCTTCACCGGGGCACTTACACATGAGAATAGCAATTTATATCAATAACCGGGTTGGGCAACATCTGCCAAGGTTGTCACACTCTGTGATTAAATGACCATATGTGCCAGGGAACACGGGGACGATGGGACTGTAATTAGGGTTTGCTGTCTTTCCACCCACCACCGACACCATCCATAACTTCAAATAACCTTGCTTTTGTGAACTGATTTGTGAATCAGATTATTCCATGGAGACTGGTAGTTTTGTTTCCGTGATAATCATACTTGATATTTGTATATCTCTACAACTACACAGGGTTCTGATTAAACAGACGTCTAGAAACCTTTTGCCATTTTACCTGATTCCATTGAAAACTATGTCCAGAGGATAGTATGTGCTTATATTAGGAGTCAGCTGTTCAAAGGATCAGGGTGTGTATGTATTTTGCACTGCATTGTCACTGTAAAAGAGAGTTTTACTTAATGTTATCTTAGCATCTTTCAATGCAACTGCCTCCAAGAA
Source organism: Redunca redunca (assembly GCA_006410935.1). NCBI lineage: Eukaryota > Metazoa > Chordata > Mammalia > Artiodactyla > Bovidae > Redunca > Redunca redunca. The sequence goes on along the minus strand of SJYQ01000330.1, from coordinate 1,663,356 downwards.
AAGCAGGCAGAGAAAACACACATAAACTTTTCTTAAGTTCACAAGGAGCGAGTTAAACACTACATGAATGCAATATTAAAAACACCCTTAATGCATAAGAAGGAAAAATAAAAACCCTCCTCATTTTGTTACTGGTGTGACAGAGATGAATGATGGTTATGTAAGGACTTGGCATGTTCAAAAAAAAAAAAATTAAAAAAACCAACCTGGAAATATTGCCGCTAGTTGTGGAGCTGTGATATATGTGAAAATAAATATTTGAAGGATTTATTAACATTTTAAAATTTGCTTACTGATATATAAAATCCTACTCAGTTGTGCACAAGGCCTTTGATGAAAATAAACTCTCCAAGAAGTTGACAGAGGAAACTGATTATCTGACCGTTAATCAAATGTAGTATATCTGTATGATATTCTATAACACATTTAGATTCCACCCCTTCAAGAAACAGTTGCTTTGAAGAGAAGCAAGGCCATCTTAGTGCATGCAGCTGGCCATTTTGATTGTGAAGGAAATGAAGAAACAAAACTCACTTCCCCAGTCAATAGATGGTTTAGTCTCTACCCGAAGCTATGGCTTAGACTGGGAATAGCTAAGCTGGGGGTAGTTAGAAGCTTGTGCAACTCATTTCATTTAATAATAATAAAAAAAAATCATATACCTATGAAGAATTTTGGAAACAAAAAATGGGAAATTCGCTTTGATTCCACTATTATCCAAGGTAAATATATTTTAGAAGGTGGTCAATGAAGTTCAACAGGACTTAATATGTATTTTCCATTTCAAAGCAGGCTCGAACTTCAGAGCATCTTCATTTACTACATAATGTGTAAGACTGGAGATTGCAAAGTTGTAACTACTACCACTAAAAAAAAAAAGTAAAAAAAAAAAAAAAGGACAACCACTTCTAGGAGGAAACAGGGAGGAAAAGTTTATCAGCAGCGCTAGGGGTAGGGAGCGGTGAGATTTCCATCTTTTGTTAGTGTTTATACATGAAGTAGCACATTGGAAATCATAAATACTGTCCCGTGGACGTTCTGAATAATGCAGGAGTTAGTGTAAGTAATTGGAAGTGCTTATATCCTGCCTTTAGACATTTCTCCGCTCGTGAGTTAAAATTGGTTGTCAAGGGTGGACTCGGAGGACCCTGCAAGGTGCCCTAGTCTGTCATGTGGTACATATTTAATGCTTGAAAGAACAAGGGAAGGGACACGTGCAGGGGAGCGGGAGGGAGGGAGAGAAGCGAGGGACAGCCGCCAGCTCGGGGAGGCGCGGAGGCGGGACCCACGCAGCCTCCATCCCCGGGGCTGCGAGACTTTGCAGAACCATCGGGGCGTCCAATTTGGCCAGGGTTTTTTTTGGCGCCGAGGCCGAGGACGCGCGGGCAGCTGGGCTGGGGCGCTGGCAGCGTCCCCGGCACCTCAGTGGCCTCCCTTTTGTGTGCGTCCCCCGCGTTGATTGCCTCCTCGCTCGGGCTGCTCGCTCCCGGCGCGCTCTGCACCTGCTGGCGGCGGTGTCCGGCTGCCAGGCGGCCTGGGCGAGCGAGCGCGGAGGCTCGGGCGCGCACGACAGATGACTGGAGTCATTTACATTGCTAGCACGTGGGTGCCGCTTGCTGTCGCCTCGGACTTTTCCCGTGCGTTCTCCCGGGGAGGAAGCAGGAGACACTTTGCAGCCGACAATGAAATCTTGGCAGCTAATTGCAGTCGTGGGAGATGCCCTTCAGGTAAGGCGAGAGAGGAAGGCTCTGAACGCTGGCGGGGACGCGAGGATAGCGGGAGACCAGGGCGAGCTGCATGGAGAGGAGGCGGTGTCTACCGAGGCTTCCCGAAGCCCACTGACTCGCGGGCGGGGGTGGAAGAGGGACGGGGACCGGGGGCGGGCGACAGGGGGGAGGAGTGTGCAAATTGACATTTTGGGCTGCCTGTGGCAGGGAAGCCGCCGTCAGCCGCTGTCCAACGTTCGCGCAGAGAGGGTGGCGGCGTGTGCGCCCCCGGGGCTGCCGATTTAGAATAGGGACCCGGCGGCGGAGGGAAGCCGGGCACACCGAAGCCGAGATGGAAGGCTGTGGATGCCTTCGCCGTGCGTGAATGAGACCCGGTAGGTAAGGCCAGCCGGAGGACCCGGGAGGCTGGGCTCGGGCGCGTCCCGGGGCGCACCCAGGGGCGCCGATCGCCTGGATAGGAAGAGGGGCGTTCGGAGCGACACGGGGAGCCCCGAGATGAATGGATTTTCTGGACGGAGTAGAAGTTAGTGGGGGAACTTCATTACCCATGCTCATTGGCTCCGTTTAACTTTATTTCCAGAGATGAATAAGCGTTTATAAGAGAAGGTGTGTAAGTCCCAATAGGCTAGCAGGGGTTTTGCAGGAGCTGCGCGCTTCTTCAAATGTGAGGTTTCTAAAATGACTGGCCAGATGGGCCGTGCCTTGGGAAAGTTGGCACGCTCACGATCCGAGGGGGCATGTGTGTGTGAGGGGGAGGGGAATGAATTTCACGTGTGTGCAGACATGTCTACAGTGGGTACTCTCTCCTCTCTGCCTTTCCCTATTCCCAGGGAAGAGGGAGTAAATTGACAATACCAAAAAGGCTTGGACTGAAGAAGTAGGCTCTGGACTGTTTTATTAAATGAAACAAGAGTCATCCTTCTTGAGAGATCAAATGGGAGAAATGTACCTTGCCTTCCAAAGTGATGGAATTTATTGTCAAGCATTAAAAAAAAAAAAAACGCAAAGTGTTGAATCTGATATTTGTCATCCTGGGAGGATCACCTAGAATCCTAGGGCTCAGCCAATCTCTCTGACCATTTATTTTCAGATTAGAATNAAAAAAAAAAAAAACGCAAAGTGTTGAATCTGATATTTGTCATCCTGGGAGGATCACCTAGAATCCTAGGGCTCAGCCAATCTCTCTGACCATTTATTTTCAGATTAGAATGAAACTGGTGTTATTTATTTCTGTTAACAAACAGCTAAGTGCCCCCCCCAACTCAAGAGGGGCCCAAGGGGAATTTTGAATCCAAAAGTTATGCTGGCAGCCTCATCTTAGTGAAATGTTCATTAAATTACCTGTGAAACCAGTCACTTTGTGAGTATCTTTCCATAGCTCATAATTTACTCATTGTTTATGCGGTTTTAATTTTGGTCACAGGGAAATGAATGTGGCTTATAAGGAAAGCAGTCAAAACCGATTGTGTAATCCTTTTTTGGGGGGGTAGCTGGGCAGTAAATGTTTGGTTTAAGACCATAAAATCTTTCTCAACCGAGTTTCATATTTTTTATCTGAACGTATCTTCAGAAATCCGAAGGCCGTGAGTGTAGATGTGTTTGCGATATGGAGTAACTTGCCTTTGTGGTTTGCTGTGATTAAGTTTCCAGAGGGCTGTTCTTGAAGTAAGAAAACTCATGTCAGCCGCTGACAGCTGTTTACCACTGATGTTCCCAGGCAGTGCGGGCAGCAGTCATGATTTTCTTAAAAGAAGCAGGATATTTCAACTTTTGTCTGCCCACTCACACTCTCTACACATGCTGGTGCTTCCGTCTATATTAGAATATTCGCAGATTATTAGGAAGAGAAAATTGCTTCTCTGAAGAGTTGGAGGAAGTATCACCAATGGGGGAAGGCTTCCTCTCGCCCTGTCTGATTCATCCTTCTTTTTCCTTCTTTCCTCTCTCCCTCCTTCCCTCCGATCAATCCACCTTTCTTTCTTTCCAACTCCGTTTTTCCCTCCCCATCCACCTGTATTTCTTTCCATCTACCTTTTCTTCAGTTTCATACCTGGAACACAGAACACACTTTCCTTTATCTTCTCCTACCACATTTTTATCTTAATTTTTGCACCCTGAAGGATCATCACCAGCACCTGATCTTTCTTTATCAGTATTCTCTGCTCCTGTGCAAGGATTAATTAATATCAGACAATCCACAGCAATCTTATTTAAAAAGTGAATATTCAAACTTTTCTTGTCATTTCATTTTAACCAGTTAAACACTTGGAGAAGACCTTTACATGAACAGAGCTTAATCTTGTCTCTGTCATCACCGAGGGATAGATTTTTACAACCCTCCACTTTGCCTCCTAACTTTATTGGGGTAAGCATATTTTTACATTCGACTCTTTTAAATGTGCCCCTCAAACTTCTGTTTTCTCTATTACCTGACCTAAGTTTAGAATCTAGATTCATTTTAATCTGTATTTACTTGAACTTAGTAGAAATAGTCATGAGCCTTGACTTACGTGTCAGCTTTTTAAAGTATCACAAATATAGTGTAATTCTTTTCTCCATTTTTTTTCTTTTCCCCATGATCTCTCCTATAAGTATGACACAAAAGTCGAAGTAGATTTTAGGTCAAAGGGCATTTGGCGACAATTGCCTTCCTCTAAATTATAGTTGTGAGATGTTGAGAATATATAGCTGTATTTTGAGAGCATGACATGAAAATCAGAGTATGTAATCCTTACCATTTTCTCTAATTACAGAGAATCTGGTTGGGTGGGTCAGTCCAGAGCCAAATAACTATTACAATGTTTAGTGTGAGACAGTTTGGTCTTTTTTTTTTTTTTTCTGGCTAGACTTAGAATTTTTCTGTTAGGTTTTGGGCAGAGTTGTAGAACCAGAGAAATGGAGCATGGTCCAAACGAGGTAGGACATTTATGAAATAATGATAAAACCTTGTTAGTATTAATTAAACCTTTGTTTATACTTCATTTTTAGCTCTGTTTTTAAAATGTCACATGAGTTAGTCTCTAAGTGATCACAGTAAGTTCTCAGAGAGTAATTCTAATGGAATTAAAATGAAAGGCCTTTTATGAGACTTTAATCCCCATCCTGTGTTGATTTTTCTGGCAAACACAAAAACAAATAGGGAAGAAAAACATGGACCCTTCAAGACTTTTGCACTTGCAGACTTTGGTTGTGGGTCTGAAACCTTTAGGAGGTTGTGACGCCTCCATCCTTCTGTTTATTTTCCTTCATTTTCTCCCAGAATTGATTGTTTACATATATTATGAGCAATAGTAAACAGGAGCAGAATAAAGGCATGAAGAGCTTTTAAATGATGGATTTTAACTTATTTGAATTAAATCATATGCAACAAAATCACAATCCTGATGGTCTGGCATTCCTGTTCTCTCCCCTCCCCCGTTTGCATAATGCAGAAAGAAAGAAATCTTTAATAGTCAGCTTTTAGCACACAGCCCTCTATTTAGAAATCTTTATTGTTAATTATTCAGTTACTATAATATTCCAAACAATTTCCAGTAGTTTTTTTATTAATAGATACAAAGTTTATATGAAAACTTGTGGGGCGTGTGTGTGTGCATGTGTGTGTGTGTGTACTTGCGCGTGTGCCCAAAAAGCCGAAACAGCTTGTGTCAGCTATAGCAACTCGTTTTTGATTCAGCAAAACTAGGTTATGAATTCAAGCAATTAAAAATGACAAAAAGCCCAATTTCACTGTCTAGATTAATACACTTCCAATTTTTCCTGCTCCATAAAAATTTCAAAGTGTTCTTTCCGATTAGGTGTTTGCATAACCTGTAGGGTATTGAAAGGTCCCCGTTTCACATTGGCTTGTGATGTCTTGATGCTTTGATGTAGCGAATGTAAATAGGATCAATGGCATGTTCTTAACACAATTTTCTATTTGCAACTTCTCAGGAAATTTCAGTTGGGTTTAAAGGAAAGCAAGAACAGTTGTTAGTTGTTAGTTCCCTCACAGTAATTGGTGGGGAATGATCTTTCAGCTGGTTCAAACGTCAGGCAGGCCAGAGAAGGCTTTTTGAGAAGTGATATAATTGTAGCAAAAATAGTGCATCCACGTGCTAAGGTTGACAGTGAGACTCTTCTTTTCCTCTGCAATGGTGGGCACATTTATTCCCTTTTCTCTAGTTTTATAGGAGTGAATCTAGAATTCTGGATTCTTATTTATCTGATTAACTAGAGCTCACTGTTATTTCAAATGGGCCTTTTTTTTTTTTTACTGATGGATTAGTGGTCACAATTAGCCACCTTGAATTCCCTGCAGTTTGGGGTTATTGTGTGTATGTTCAGTTGCTTCAGTTGTGTCCGAATGTTTGCGACCCTCTGGACTATAGCCCACCAGGCTCCTCTGTCCATGGGATTCTCCAGGCAAGAATACTGGAGTGGGTTGCCATGCCTTTTTTCCAGATCTTTCCAATCCAGGGATTGAACCAATGTCTCCTGCATCTCCTGCATTGCAGGCAGATTCTTGACCACTGAGGCATTCAGGAAGACAGGGTGCAGAATGGGGTTCAGTTCAGTCACTCAGTCATGTCCGACTCTTTGCAACCCCATGGACTGCAGCATACCAGGCTTCCCTGTCCCTCAGCAACTCCTGGAGCTTTCTCCAACTCTTGTCCATCGCATCGGTGATGCCATCCAACCATCTCATCCTCATCCCCTTTTCATCCTGCCTGCCTTCAGTCTTGCCCAGCATCAGGGTTTTTTCCAATGAGTCAGTTCTTCGCATCAGGTGGACAAAGTATTGGAGTTTCAGCTTCAGCATTAGTTCTTCCAATGAGGATTGACTAGTTAGATCTCCTTGCAATCCAAGGAACTCTCAAGGGCCTTCTCCAACACCACAGCTCAAAAGCATTATTTCTTTGGTGCTCAGCTTTCTTTATAGTCCAACTTTCACATCCATAACTACTGGAAAAACCATTGCTTTGACTAGATGGACCTTTGTTGACAAAGTAATGTCTTTTTTTTAATACGATGTCTAGGTTGGTCATAGCTTTTCTTCCAAGGAGCAAGCGTCTTTTAATTTCATGGCTGCAGTCACTGTCTGCAGTGATTTTGATCCCCTCCAAATAAAGTCTCTTGCTATTTCCATTGTTTCCCCATCGATTTAAAATGAAGTGATGGGACAGGATACCATGATCTTAGTTTTCTGAATGTTGAGTTTTAAGCCAACTTTTTCACTCTCCTCTTTCACTTTCATCAAGAGGCTCTTCAGTTCCTTTCTGCTTTCCCCCATAAGGGTGGTGTCATCTGCATATCTGATGTTACTGATATTTCTCCCAGCAATCTTGATTCCAGCTTGTGCTTCATTCAGCCCAGCATTTTGCATGATGTACTCTGCATATAAGTGACAATATACAGCCTTGACATATTTCTTTCCTAATTTGGAACCAGTTTGTTGTTCTATGTCTGGTTCTAAGTGTTGCTTCTTGACCTGCATACAGATTTCTCAGGAGGCAGGTAAGGTGGTCTGGTATTCCCATCTCTTGTAGAATTTTCCTGAGTTTATTGTGATCCACACAGTCAAAGGCTTTGGCATAGTCAATAAAGCAGAAGTAGATGTTTTTCTGGAACTCTTTTGCTTTTTTGATGGTACAATGGATGTTTGTGATTTGATCTCTGGTTCCTCTGCCTTTTCTAAATCTAGCTTGAACATCTGGAACTTTATGGTTCATGTACTGTTAAAGCCTGGCTTGGAGAATTTTGAGCATTACTTTGCTAGTGTGTAAGATGAGTGCAATTGTGCAGTAGTTTGAGCATTCTTTGGCATTGCCTTTCTTTGGGATTGGAATGAAAACTGATCTTTTCCAGTCCTGTGGCCACTGCTGAGTTTTCCATATTTGCTGGCATATGGAATGCAGCACATTCACAGCATCATCTTTCAGGATTTGAAATAGCTCAGCTGGAATTCCATCACCTCCACTCGCTTTGTTCGCAGTGATGCTTCATGATAATTTGTCTGTAGTTGCTACCTGATATATTTCTCTGTTGTTTTATTGAAATCTCTGCTTGTGAGGAAATCCAGTTGTATTGATTATATTTTATTTGCCTGTATAGAGACTTGTTCTTTTTAGACTGATGAAGAGGGTGAGGGGTGGACCATGTATCATTGCATCCATCCTTACAGGAATTTAGCAATGCTCACCTCCCCTGCACCCCCACTGCTTCTGTGTCAAGCATGGGGCTGGGAGTTCTAGCATAACTTTTCTGGTCCTTACTATCATTCTTCAAGGTAGTTATCACTATACCTAAGGTAGACATGGAGAAGCCATGTTCAAGACTTTTCATGATTAGAATATGCAATTCAAACCCAGATTTTTCTGGCTTCAGTATCCCAAGACACACCTGAAATGCACTATCTGAATTCAGGAAAAAATACAAAACAGGTACCGGCCGATGCCCTCGGCCAGTGGTTCTCAACCAGGAGCAATTTCTTTCACTCCCATCCCCTCAAGGGAAAAAATAAAAACACAGACCACAGAATGGGACAAAATGTTTGCAAATGAAGCAAGCAACAAGGGATTAATAAAAATATATAAACAGCTCATGCAGATCAATAAAAAAAAATGAAAAAAATAAAAACTGAGTGGAAGACTTAAATAGATGTTTCTCCAAGGAAGGCATACAGATGGCCAACAAATACATGAAAAGATGCTCAACATCACTAATTAGTAGAGAAATGCAGATCAAAACTCCAATGAGGTATCTGTCACCTCTCATGGGTCAGAATGTCCATAATCAAAAAAAATCTACAAATGCTAGAGAGGGTATGGAGAAAAGGAAACCCTCCTGCACTGTTGGTGGGAATGTAAATTGGTGCAGCCACTATGGAGAACAGTAGGGAGGTTCCTCAAACAACTAAAAATAGAGCTACCATATGACCCAACATTTGGCCACATATTGGAAAGAGTTTTGGTAGTTATGTTTGGGTGAGGGCTGCTACTGGTATCTGTTTTGTAGAGAATAGATCCTGCTAAACCTCCCAGGGATGATGCTAAACATTCTGAATACACAGGATAGTGCCTTCCCCCTCCCTGAAACAACAAAAAATTATCTGGACCATAATGCCAGCAGGGCTGAGGCCGAGAAATTCTGCCCTAGGCAATATCAGTGATGCTATGACTAATATACACATGGCCTGATTTTTCAAGAAAGTAGATAAGTGAATTTCAGTTATTAAACTTTTTAAATCTCCGGTTGGACACTGTGAATAAGATCATGATGCAAAGTCAGAAGGTCTGTATTTTCTTAAAATTTGACTTTAAAATTTTATAGCTGCCTATTTTCCAAGCATCTTTCCTTTATAAAGATGACACAGGTCATTGTGATTGAAGCACCTGATTTTCCCCAATGTGCTCAGCGTTACCTCCGACAGCGGCTCTGAAATGAGATTTCTTTCTCCGGTGCTGATGTCAAGAGAAGAGAAAGGCAACATCACTAAATGAGTCATGCAACAGTAATTCTAAGAACCTTCCTGCTTCCCCTTGGCATTCAAGCATGATTATTTTCTCCTTATCTTTAAGTTTGGCACGTAGGTTTATTTGCTTATTTATTTAATAAACACCTAAACGGTGTTTTGCATGTGCCTAGCACAGAGTCGGACACAACTGAAGCGACTTAGCAGCAGCAGCAGCAGTACTGTTATAAATGCTTTAAAATATTGATTCACTTAATTCTGAAGACAAGCCCGCATGTTTCATGTTACTATTGTCTACTTTTTATAGATGAGTCTATGAAAAGAATAAAGAGTGATAAAGAATCTGTGGCTCAGTGGTAAAGAATCTGTCTTCTAAGAAGGAGATGTGGATTCGATCCCTGGGTCGGGAAGGTCCTCTGCAGAAGGAAATGGCAACCTACTCCAGTATTCTTGCCTGGGTAACCCCATGGACAGAGGAGTCTGATGAGCTGCAGTCCATGGGGTCACAAAAGAGTCAGATGACACTTAGTGAATAAACAACAACTTATTATAGAGGAGAAAACCAAGATCCAGAGAAGCTGAGTAATTTGCTCAAGGTCACACAGCTTGTAAGTTACAGAGCTAGGAGTCATACTCCACCATCTCTTCTCTTAACTACTTTGCCATGCTCTTTAAGAATTTGAGCTTTTAAATGGACAGAAGCACAGCTGTTTTGGCAGCATCTTCATGAGTTTTGAAATAAAAGATATTTTTTAAGTTTCATTTCAGATTGGTTGCTACTGCTGCTGCTAAGTCGCTTCAGTCGTGTCTGACTCTGTGCGACCCCAGAGACGGCAGCCCACCAGGCTCCCCCGTCCCGTCCCTGGGATTCTCCAGGCAAGAACACTGGAGTGGGTTGCCATTTCCTTCTCCAATGCATCAAAGTGAAAAGTGAAAGTGAAGTCACAGAGTCGTGTCCAACTCTCAGCAACCCCATGGACTGCAGCCTACCAGGCTCCTCCGTCCATGGGATTTTCCAGGCGAGGGTACTGGAGTGGGGTGCCATTGGTTAGACAAACAAATAACCATTTCTGAATGAGGATGAGTGGTAATGTGTATAGTTTTATTTTTCACTATTTAGAATTCACTATTTAGTTCTGAATGTGCAGTTTTCCAGCATCACAAGGACTTGTGAGTTCTCTTCAATATTTATTTATACTACTGAAAACAATAGTATTCATAGGCCATAACTTACAGGATGGACGATCCCTTCAAGAAACTTTACATTTGGTTTCTTGGCCCTTTAAACGTTTTCTGTGGCATCCATGTGGTCCATACCAAGTGGGATATGGTGGATGTGGGTACATTGATTCCCAACTTGATCTTGCTAAAGCCAATCAACCTTTGTCATTTAGATTGTGGGAATGACCCTGCCCGTCTCTTGCTCTGTTGAATTTCCAGCATGTAGTAAAACCTATGAAGAGAAAAACAATTTGAGTAGATGTTTAAATAGAAGTGCCAATTTAGCATACTTTATTCTGCATTAGAAGAAGGCATGATCTTGCAAGTCTGTGATTAAACATACAATACACAGAGGGTTCAGAAAAAGCAAGATGGGAGTAGAGAATCTCCATCAATTTCAGCTGAATGAATGAATGAAAACATGGGTGGAAGAATTTATGTTTTAAAATGTCTCTTGCCAAGGTTATGTATGGGTGTATACTTTAAAAGGAAGCATCTTCCATCTTGAATGGGAAGATACTGAGGGAAGAGGAGGTTGTGGCCGTGGGAACCGCTGATGACAGATGACAGTTCTATGCCAGCTGCCTTCTCAGGCTTCTGACCCAAGCTTCCCAGTATTCAGGTGATGGAACTTAACTCACTTTGCATTGCCCCGCAGAAAACCTGAAGATGCTGAGCCATGACAATGGGCTGCAGTTTACATGAGGCAAGGCACAGATTTCTGAATATGAGGAAGAAAGGCTCAGCGCTCTTGAACAGCTTTAGTCTGGCCAGCCAGAAATACCAAAACCGTGCACAGGGGCTCTTGAGCCACCCTTCGTCACCCCTGAAACATTCCAGGAACTGCAGTAGATGTGGAAACCGTTTTAGTCCTTCTGTATATTTCAGGCCCAATGAACTCAAATTTACATGTAGAAGCAAGAAGTGAATCCATTTCAGAAGTGTCAAAAGACTCACGTTGCATACATTATTGTCACATTTCCTTTTTTTTTTTAATACGGTTCATCGATTTGGCTTTTATGGAATACCTTTTCCATCTAAAAGAAGTGTTGATTCAGGAAATAGTTTGACACTAAGCCAGAATTTGTTGTTCAACAGCAAGTAAACAGAGATAAACTCCCATAGCTAAGACTCTGATAAGGTTCTGTAAGTGTTGTCTCTTTGTCTATGGTGCTAAAATACATATATCTTGGCTAATTGACTAAAAGAAGCAAACAATAGGAAATTGGATTTAAAAGAGTCATTTTCATTCCATATCCAGTGGAATTGGTTTCTAACATATTTCCACATTTAATGTGAATCTGCTTTTAAAAATAAAGACAGCCGGTGATACACTTTGTATGCCATTAACAGAGCCTCCAACAAGGGGTAACAGGTTTCTGCCGAGCCCATTACAAAGTTTGCCCAGAGAGGTTAAAAATATAGAGGATCATCAATGTTATAAGTGGTTCAGGCTTCAACTTCTGCTGCTAATAGAAAAAGAAGCTAGGTTGTGTTGTAATGTACTAGGAGACTGCTCAATATATAGAAAATTCTTTATTATTATCGTGGGTACTGATCTATGTATTGAGTGTTTGCATAAGCCACATGTGTGTGCATGCTAAGTCGCTTCAGCTGTGTCCGACTCTTTGTGCCCCTAAAGACTGTAGCCCACCAGGCTCCTATGTCCATGGGGATTCTCCACTCAAGAATACTGGAGTGGGTTGCCATGCCTTCCTCCAGAGGATCTTCCTGACCCAGTGATCAAACCTGTGTCTCTCATTGGCACATGTGTTCTTTACCACTAGCTCCACCTGGGGAGCCTTTGGGTAAGCCTTGAGTTGTGTTATCTCCTGGTTACACATTATTGAACTGAATGCTCCCAGCAACTTTAGGAGCCAGGTGCAATGGCACCCCACTCCAGTACTCTTGCCTGGAAAATCCCACGGATGGAGGAGCCTGGTAGGCTGCAGTCCATAAGGTCATGAAGAGTCGGACATGACTAAGCGACTTCATTTTCACTTTTCACTTTCGTTTATTAGAGAAGGAAATGGCAACCCACTCCAGTGTTCTTGCCTAGAGAATCCCAGGGATGGCAGAGCCTGGTAGGCTGCCGTCTATGGGGTCACACAGAGTCGGACATGACTGAAGCGACTTAGCAGCAGCAGCTCTTATTAAACCCATTTTTCAGAAGGAAAGACTGAGGCTTGATGTGACTTTTCTAGGGTTACCAACCATGAGTTGGATTTGTAGTCATATTTGAAATCTAATGACTTCAAAGACTATTTCCACTCTCTGTTTGACTCAAAGCCTTAGGGACCTTTGTTCTTACATTAGTGAAAACTGATCTGATATCAGTCAGATTTGGTTAACCTTAGGGAGTCCTTGCAGTTCTTTTATTAGGACTAACCTACTTATAATCATAGTGAAATATGTGGATGAATGAATGGCTGGGTGGATGGATGGATAGATGGGTGGTTGGGTGGATAGGTGGATGGATGGATAGATGGATAAGTGGATGAATGGGTGGATGGATGGGAGGGTGGGTGCATGGATGGATGGATGGATGATGGATAGATGGATAAGTGGATGGATGGATGGATAGATGGATGGGTGGGTGGGTGGATGGGTGGATGGATGGATGTGTGGGAGGGTAGATGGGTGGATAGGTGGATGGATGGATGGGTGGATGGATGGGTAGATAGGTGGATGGATGGATACATAGACTGACCAACTGACTCAGAATGAAGATTTGCAAAGAGTATGCATATAGTTTTCATAACAATAAATATAAATACCAATAAATAAATGAAAATATGTTCACATATACATATACATGTGCTTTGTATACATATGTGGAAAGTTTCACCTCTATATATCAATGATTCACATACCATATTGGAAATCATTGTATTTGATGACATAGGCATTTTGTAGAATGTTGGAGAGAGTGTGGAATGGTACATTTTTCTATGGAAGACAATTTAGAAATTTTTATTTAAAAACAAAGTGCATATTCATTTGCCCAGCATGTCCAACTCTTGGGTTTATGTATTTTCACTTTCACTTTTCAAGTTTGCAAAGGTGCAAATTGCTCGACTGGAGCAGAGAAGGAAGAAAAATTGGAGCAAACAAAATGCCTATGATGGAGGGTAAGAAGCCAGGAAGCATTCAAGGAGTGAAGAGGATCTTCATGGGCCTGAGATGGTGTCTGCAGGACTAGGGGAAGAGTCCAAGAGCCAGATCTGTGTTAGGAAAACTCTGTGAGTAAACATACTTGGGACTTCCCTGGTGGTCTGATGGTTAAGAATCCTCCTGCCAATGCAGGGGACACGGGTTCAATCCCTGATCAGGGAAGATTCCACATGCTGAGGAGCAACTAAGCCCATGCCCCACAGCTACTGAGCCCCTCTGCTTCAGCAAGAGAAGCCGCCACTATGAGAATCCTGTGCACCACATCTGGAGGGTAGCCCCCGCACGCTGCAACTCGAGAAAGTCTGTGCATACCAGTGAAGACCCAGCACACCAATAAATAAATAAAAACATTTTTGAAAACACACACACACACACACACAGTGTTTGTCTATACAGGATGAAATTGCAACAGATAACTAAAGGGTTGAGAAGGAGGGTGACCTTTGTGGTTTCTGTGGACCTTGACTGAGAAGGGAGCAGGAGAGGAACCCGAGTTTTGCTTTTAAACTTATGCAAGATGAATCCGTGCACCCTCATGCCTGTGGTTAGCAACGTGGTATGGCGCTCTTAACAGTTGCTTAAGAGTGTAGATGGAGCCCATGGTTAAGTGTTCTTATAACACACAGGACACAAGGAATGTTTGGAGATCATGAGTGCATCTGTCACCTTGGTTGTGGTGATGGTATCACACAGGTGGATGTATGATGCACCATACATCCACGTGTGTGATATATAGACCTGTGTGAGTCTGTATCCAAACTCGTTGTGTTGTCCCCATGAGATGTGCAGGGGTTTTTGTCTATCGGTTGTACCTCAGGGCTTCCCTGGTGGCTCAATGGTAAAGAGTCCACCTAGCAACCCAGGGGACACGGGTTCCTTCCCTGGCCTGGGAAAATCCCACATGCTGCAGAACTAAGCGCATGTGCCGGAACTACTGAGCCTGTCTGTGCCCTACGACCCAGGAGCCACAACTCCCCAGCCGGTGAGCCTTAAGCAGTGAAGCCCGGGCACCCTGGAGCCCAGCCTCCACAACAGGAGAAGCCCCCACGTCGAGAAGCCCCCATACCACAACACCTCAGCAACAACGTGCTGCTAAGAGTAGCCCACGCAGCAACGAAGACCCAGCACGGCCAAAACAAATTATAAATAAATGAAATTATTTAAAAATGGTACCTCAATGAAGCTGTTAAAAAGATTATACTTTGATTCCTTTTGATCTTCAACAAACATCCTCTACTTTGATAATTAAATACACTTCAGTTACAAAACAAAAAACAAAAAAGAGCTTCCATTTTTGCAAACAAGCTCTGATGGACCCCTCATGCCCAAGCTGATGTCCATCCACTTAGATGTCAACCTAGATATCCTGTGTTGGACACAGGCAACCCAAATTGCTTTGAAAATGTGCGTAAGAGAGACTTAAAAGGAGGTAAGCCTAAAAATCACTCGAGTTAAAAATTATAGCCTGGCTAAGATTTGGGGTTGTTTTGTGCTCTGAAATAGGGTAGTTGGCTGCTGGCAAATTTCTGAAAATGACAAAGCTAGTTTTTTAAGCCTAATGGTTTGGCCACAGAGGAAAACGAAATTCCCCAGGTGCTGCAGACCCTTGTCATTCATTGGAGGCACAGCAAAATCATGATCTTTATCCTCCCGGCTGTGTGCGTCTGTCGGGGACTATGGGCCGCTCAAAGTTGTATACTATTATTTTTTTATTCATCTCTGGGTCATTTCATCTTCCTGTGCCAGCCGCATGAATGACTGTGTATGAAAATTGTATTTTGTGCTGAGTTTCCCACTGTGAAAGATGTTTACTATATATTTATGAAAACACTGCAATAACAAAACCCTTTCTATAGCCTTTCAATTTGCTGTAAGGGCAGATAAAATATTTTTATCTCGAACTGAACTTCATACCTTGGGAGATGCAGTAGGCCCGACTTGGAATAATAAAACACTTCAGAGAAAGGCTGGCGCTGTTCAGATTGGTTCAGAAACCCGGGCACTCCACTCGGCGGACCTCCATGCCTTTTAAAGGTGCTGACTGAATACACAAAACCTAGAGCTAAGCGCTGCAACGTCAGCATCATTAAATAGAAAAAAGAAATCTTTGTATTTATTAAGTACTTTTGCATTGTGTCCACAGAGATGCAGGGCAGTTCACTGAGCAGTGTTTCCTTCATTCCGGGAAATAGAGAGAGGAGGGTGGCTGTCACCCCCGTGTACTGAAAATCTTGACTCTGCACCTTCGTTTAGGCTTTAGCTTTGAAACTTTTGTTTAGTAGATTCTGGTTTGCTAGATTCACATGCAGCTGGGAGAAATAATACAGAGAGATCTCTTATAGGCTTTACCCTGTTTCTCCCCTGACATGGGAATATTTTGCAAAACGATGTATCACGTCACATCTGAGATACTTATGTTGCTGCAGTGCAACCCACTGATACTGCTCAGATTTTCCCAGATTGCCTTGTGCTCATTTGTATGTGTGTGCTTCATTCTACACAAATTTATGGTGAGCATAGGTTTGGGGATTCACCACCACAGATGAGATACTGAGTATGTCCATCCTAAGATTCCTGTTGATAATCACATCCACCTCTGTTCACCAACACCCACTCCCATCCCTAGCCTCTGTCCACTGTTCTGTCCTCCGCTTCTAAAACCCTGTCATTTCAAACACGTTATAGAAGTGAGATCACACAAATTTATTTTTTCAACTTTTTACTTTACATTGGCATATAGCCAATTAACAATGTTGTGACAGTTTCAAGTGAATAGCAAAGTGACTCACCCATGCATATACATGTATCCATTCTCCCCCAAATGCCCCTCCCATCCAGACTGTCAAATAACATTGAGCAGAGTTCCCTGTGCTACACAGTAGGTCCGTTCTGGTTATCCATTTAAATATAGCAGTGGGTACCTGTCCATCCCAAACTCCCTGACCATCTTTTCCCCATCCTTTTCCCCCAGCAACCATAAGCTTGTTCTCTAAGTCTGTGAGTCTGTTTTGTAAATAAGTTCATTTGTCTCATTTCTTTTTAAATTCCACATGTAAGTAGCATCATCCAATATTTCTCTTTCTCTGTATGGCTTAATGCATTCAGTATGACAGTCTCTAGATTTATCCCTGTTGCTGCAGATCAAATTATTCCATTCTTTTTAATGGCTGTGTAATATTCCATTGTATGTACTTATCATGTTTAACCTTTTGGGACTGGCTAACTCCAGCACCATCATTCCCTGGAGTTTTATCTGAATGACCGAGTCCATCAATCATTTGTTCTTTCTCACCGCTCAGTAAAACCCTACTGTACCTGCTATGTGCCACGGTCTGCTTAACCACTCACCTGTTGAAAGACATCTAGGCCATGTGTGGCTCTCACAAATACAGCTGCTGTGAACATTTCTGGGCATGTTTTAGTGTGAGCATGAGTCTCACTGCTCTGGGACAAATACCAGGAAGAAGGCTTTAGCAATTTTTGATTCATACACATTGTTTGTTCAAATGCTCAGTGCTGTCTGACTCTTTGTGACCCCATGGATTGCAGCACTCCAGGCTTCCCTGTCCTTCACCAACTCCCAGAGTTTGTTCAAACTCATGTTCATGGAGTTGGTGATGTTATCCAACCATCTCATCCTCTGTCGCCCCATTCTCCTCCTGTCCTCAATCTTTCCCAGCATCAGGGTCTTTTCCAATGAGTCAGCTCTTCACATCAGGTGGTCAAAGTATTGCAACTTCAACTTCAGCCTCAGTCCCTCCAATGAATATTCAGGGTTGATTTCCTTTAGGATGGACTGGTTTGATCTCCTTGCTTCCCAAGAGACTTTCGAGAGTCTTCTCCAGCACCACAGTTCAAAAGCATCAATTCTTTGGATCTCAGTATTCTTCATGGTCCAACTCTCATATCCATACAGATTCCAGAAAACATTAACATGCTGTCCCTATTGGAAGTGAGTGCAAGTCACACACACCAGTCAAAGGAAAGATGTAAAATCTTACCCACATCTGAATGTTTATTTCTACATAAGCAGAGGACTAAATATGGAGACTATCCAGCATTTATGCAGCATCCACCTTATACCAGTCTATATACCAAGCCTGTTGTGTTTACTAACTCACTTGTCCTCACAGCATCCTTAGGAGATATGTACCACCGTCACCCCCACTTATAGATGAAGAGTCAGACAGAAAACACTCCAGTCCCTTGCCATATTGCTACAATCCGTGACACTGAGAGTTAGGCAGGCTGGCTTGAGAATCCCTCATCTGAAGCACCAGCAGTGATGTGAACCTCACTCCCAGATCTGTGGGTCAACCTTTCTGGGTGGGATGAGGTGGCATCAGTTTGGGTCAGCATCTATCAAACTGTCCCTGCAAAGAAAGGACTCATGGATTTGTTGGTATAGGACAATGGCTAGCTGACTTGACCGCCTCTCAACTCACTGCTGTGAGCTAAGCTCGCTTTATTCTACCATCTCCGACAGATGGAGGTTTCTTCTGGCTTTTAGATCTCTAAGAAGTCGATTTCACAATCCTCCCTTGGTTACACGCTGCGATATTTCACAGCTCTTACGGGCGGTATGTTCTGCCTCTCTGTGTGGCCCAGATCTGTCTCACCGAAAGCTGAGCCCCCGGTCATTTGTCTCCCTTCAGTGATGATGTGGAATTGATGGCCCCACATCTCCTCGACAACACAACTTAAAGGTACTTGTTTCTAACAGAATCTCACGTGGCCGCTTTACATGAATCATGTGGCTTTCCATCCTCTGAAGGCATTTCATATTTCCACCGGGCTTATAAAGTATTTAATATTTTCATATGCTCCAGTGTAAAGCCATCTGTTGCAGTGACAGAACAAAATGTGGAAGGCAAGAACAAGCGTATGTTTAGGGAAAGATTCCATGGAACGTTAACAAGAAAGCTACGTGCTGCGCTGGCGAGTCTTGTCGAAAATGGCCAGGGGATTTGGGGAGGCATGGCCCCTGGCAGTGGTATTTATAAATAGGCAGTTATAGATGACCCTTGCCCTTTTAGTCCTGTCCTGTAAATTTAGATTGGATCTGCAGTGTACGCGGCGGCAGGGACCTCTCTGAGAGGAAGTAGTGGCATTGTCCGATTTTCGGATCTTTATTTCATCTTGGTTTTCCACAGGTGTTTTAACTTTTTTAAAAATTGGAGATAGTTGTGTTATATTGTTGTGTTAGTTTCTGCCATACAACGATGTGAATCAGCTATACGTATACATTCATCTCTTCCCTCTTGTGTTTTGACTTTTTCGCATTCTTTGGGCTACTGCATTGGGGAACCTGCTGCGTGCTAGACTTGCGTGTTGCTGAAATTGTGTTTCAGAAGAGTTACAGCTGTTTCTCCGGGCCTAACTTCTTCTTTTGTTAAAAAAAAAAAATTATTTTTAACTGGAGGATAATTACTTTACAATATTGTGTTGATTTCTGCTGTATATCAGCTTGAATCAGCTATAGGTATACATATGTCCCCTCCCTCTGGAAGCTCCCTCCCACCTCCCACCCCATCCCACCCCTCTAGGTTGTCACAGAGCACCAGATTTGAGCTCCCTGCATCATACAGCAAATTCCCACCGGCTATCTACTTTACATATGGTAATGTGTATCAGTTCAGTTCAGTTCAGGTGCTTAGTCGTGTCCGACTCTTTGAGACCCCATGGACTGCAGCATGCCAGGCCTCCCTGTCCATCACCAACTCCCAGAGTTTACTCAGACTCATGTCCATTGAGTCAGTGATACCGTCCAACCATCTGATTCTCTGTCATCCCCTTCTCTTCCTGCCTTCAATCTTTCCCACCATTAGGGTCTTTTCTATGAGTCACTTCTTCGCATCAGGTGGCCAAAGTATTGGAGTTTCAGCTTCAGCATCAGTCCTTCCAATTCAGGACTGATTTTCTTTAGGATGGACCAGTTGCAGTCCAAGGGACTCTCAAGAGTCTTCTCCAACACCACAGTTCAAAAGCATCAATCCTTCAGCACTCAGCTTTCTTTACAGTCCAACTCTCACATCCATACATGACTATGGTATGTTTCAATGCTATTCTCTCAATTGGTCCCACACTTCCTTCCTACCCACCCCTGTGTGTCCATAAGTCTTTTCTCTATGTCTGCATCTCCATTGCTGCCCTACAAATGGGTTCATCAGTACTGTTTTTCTAGATTCCATATATATGTGTTAATATACAATATTTGTTTTTCTGACTTACCTCACTCTCTGTAATAGACTCTGGGTTCATCCACGTCATTAGAACTGACTCAAATGCATTCCTTTTTAAGACTGAGTAGTATTCCATTGGTGATGGCCAGGGAGGCCTGGCATGCTGTGATTCATAGGGTCGCAAAGAGTCGAACACGACTGAGCGACTGAACTGAATTGAATATTCTATCTACCAGAACTTCTTTATCTATTCATCTGTCGATGAACATCTAGGTTGCTTCCACATCCTGACCATTGTAAACGGTGCTGCAATGAACATTGGGGGTACGTGTGTCTTTTTCAATTATGGTTTCTTCAGGGTATGTGCCCACATGTACTAAAACTGAAATGATACAGAGAAGATTAGCATGGCCCCTGCACAGGGATCTAACTTCTCATACACATGGTGTGGTCTTGCTAATGCAGAAACAATCAGATGCAGATCCATTGTGGTGGCCCACTTGAACATGAGGATATCGGCACAGTCCTCTAAAACTGTTGCGATGCCCTAATGCCACTTGCTGAACTGAGCTCAGAAAACTCAACACAAATGTCTCTGAGGTTGCTCTTGGGGGGAACACCATGGCTAACATGCAGTGAGGATCAGACCTGACAAGCATATAAGGGGCACTGTGCCTCGCCTGGCTTATTTCAGCCTCCTAAGCCTCTTCCCTTGTGGGGGCCCCTCACTGTCTTCATTTCATAGATGAGGGAGCTGTTTTCAAGAGGGTGATTCCCCCAAGGTCACACAGCTCATGGTGGGCAAACCCTGGATCTGACCACAGGCAGGCTTGGTCCATAAGTGGGATGCTTCACCACTATGTCTTATAACTGACGCTAGTCAAATAGGAGAAGCTTGTTCACTGCCTTGCAGACCAGTTCTTCCAATGGTGGTATCAGCTGGAACATGTCAGTCAAAATAGGGCAGACTGTCGCAGCGTGGCCTCTGCAAGCTTCAGGTCTCAGCTACTTCTTCCTTTTTGTTTTTATTTTTTGCCACACCACGCAGCCTGTGGGATCTTAGTTCCCCAACCAGCGATGGAACCCACACCGCTTGCATTGAAAGTGTGGAGTCTTAACCACTGGACGGCCAGGGAAGTCCCTCTCAGCTACTTAAAAAAAAAAGTAAATTGTTTATTTTTGGCTGTTTTGGATCTTCCTAGCTGTGTGGGCTTTTCTCTAGTTGTAACGAGCGGGGGCTACTCTCTACTTGGGGTACATGGGCTCCTCGTGGTAGCTTCTCTTGTTGCAGAGTACAGGCTCCATAGTGGTGGCCCATGGGCTGATTTGCTCTGAGGCATGTGGAATCGTCCCAGGTCAGGGATCAAACCTGTCTCTCCTTCAATGACAGGCAGATTCTTTTTTTTTTTAACCACTGAGCCATCAGGGAAGCCTTCTCTCGGCAACTTTTTAAATTTTTTATTATTTATTTTATTTATTTATTTTTGGCTGTGTTGGGTCTTCCTGGCTGTGCCGGCTCTTCTCTAGCTGTGACGAGCAGGGGCTACTCTCAAGTCGCGGGGAGTGGGCGTCTCATCTCGGTGGCCTCTCTCGTTGCAGAGCGCCGGCTCTCGGGCGTGAGGGCTTCCGTGTTTGCAGCACGTGGGCTCAGTGCTTGGGGCTCCCGGGCGCTCAGTAGTTGCGGTGCACGGGCTTAGCTTCTCCGTGGCAGGTGGGATCTTCCAAGATCAGAGTTCGAACCTGTGTGTCTCCTGCATCGCCTCCAAGCCTCCAGGGAAGCCCCCTCTCAGCTACTTTTTAACTCTGTGAGTAAAGTTCAGTGAACCCCAGGGGGAAGCTTGCAGAGGGAATATGAAGTGAAGACAGATGAACAGCTCTTGAGAGTGCTACAGCAGAAGATCATACTGGTTAACCACCCCGCTCCCAGACCCCTCCTTTATATCAATTTTGAACTATTTTCTACCAACTCGTGTGAAAAAGTGTCTTAGATCATTCACCTGCTTTCAGTCCTATTAATAAATGGAATGACAGCATATGTAAGAACCTAGGTCCCAATGGTAGCCATGTCAAAAGAAGACAGTTTCTGGTTAGTTACTCCCAGGCTGATAAAATTCATGATATAGTAGGATTTAGGGGGATTTTTAAAAATTGGAGTGTAATTGCTTTCTGCGTTGTGTTAGTTTCTGCTGTACAAGGAAGTGAACCGGCTTTATGTATACATATATCCCCTCCCTATAGAACCTTCCAATCCCTGCCCAATCCCACCCCTGTAGGTCATCACAGAGCACTGCTCCGAGCTCCCTGTGCTACACAGCAGCTTCCGTGTGTGTGTGTGTGTGTGTGTGTGTGTGTGTGAGTTGCTCAGTCATGTCTGACTCATTGGGACCCCATGGACTGTAGCTCACCAGGCTCCTCTGTCCATGGAATTCTCCAGGGAAGAATACTGGAGTGGGTAACCATTCCCTTCTCCAGGGGATCTTCCCCACTCAGGGGTCAGACCCAGGTCTCCTGCATCACAGGCAGATTCTTTACCATCTGAGCCACCAGGGAAGCCCACTAACTATCTGTTTTACCCCTGGTAGCATATATATGTCAATCCTGTTCCCCCGATTTGTCAAACCCCCTCTCTTCCTCCCGTGTCCACATCTCTGTTCTGTATGCCTGCGTTTCTCTTTCTGCCCTGCAAATAGATTCATCTGTAAGCAGGGATATATATTTTCCAAAAGAGCAAGATTTCTCATCAGATCAAGTGAAGAAAAACAATCAGGGTAGCTGAGAGAAAAGACCAGTTCGCTTCTAAACACCATTCATTTATTTCAGTCAACTCTCTCAGTGGGACATGAGGGTTTCTTCTATAAGAATTCCTTTTAGACTCATGGGTTTTGCCTGTGGGTTTCCATCTCGACAATCAGGTGATAATGATGGGCTATAAACTTCATGGAGACAGAGAACAGGTGAACAATGTGTAATTAATCGCTAACACAATGCCTGGGCCATGTTAGGTTCTTGATAAATGTTTTCAGAGAATGTATGATCCTATTGGGTTATGTCAGAATATTTATTATCTGTTGCATCCTGGTAAACCCAAGTCATAATTTTATCTAATAACTGGATGATGCTTTCAGAACCCTATTAGAGGGAAGCGTGTTATTCCTACTCACTAGTTTCTTCTCTCCTAAAGCTGAGAAAAGTGGGTAATTATTTTCTGAGTTATGCCTAGGAAGAGCAGTGACACCGTTGTATCTAGCCTCCCCTCTAAAATATTGTTACAACCTCGTTTAGGGTTTACGGCGGCAGCAATGTTCCAGAGTCCTTTTCCCCAGTGCTCTCCATTGGCAAAACGCAGCTTACGGTTAATGCAACAGTGAAAATAAATTATTACCATTCTCCGATTGTGTGACAGGTCAGTAATTAACTTATGTCACCAGTTGGCCTTCCACAACTGTGTTTATTCAGCTCCATGGAGCACTTTTCAGGGAAAAAGGAAAGATCAGCAAGGCAGTCTTTGTTTACTGTGGATGCTAAATGCGGGTGGAATACATCTTTTCCTATTGACGAGGAAATAAGTTGGTTGTTAGTACATGATTTTCCATTCTCCCAAATGATATGGTGATTCAGGGAATTTGAAAGCTACCCTGGAATTAGAAAAGCATAAAGAAATTGCCCTTTATGTGCTAATTGAGCTATTGTGCCTGTTTTCTTTGGTTCCTTTTTCCTGTATAGTCATAGCAAAGAGCTGTGTGTGAAAAAAAAAAGGTATGAAAAATTTTAATTAAAAGAAAAAAATGTTTTTTTCCCCCATTGTAGGTTAAGTGCCTATCATCCAGCTAAGGGACAATGGTATTAGATTTGTAATAAGTACAAGTAAAGCTTTTCATTTTGATTGGATTGGGTGTATTTTTCATCAGCATCTCCCGCGTGAGCCATGATTCCAAAGACAGAGACTTGTAATCTTCTGCAGTGGGAACGATGCAGCTTAAAAATCAATAGGGCAGGAGGTGTTTCAAGTTCTCATTATTGTAATGTGTCAACATCACTTCAGTGACCCCAGAGTCCTGTGTTGGCTGGTTTTTCCCCTGATTTATTGTGCAATCTCACAGGGCAAACTATAATTTCACTTGGAATCAGAAAGTCCCCATTTATGGTTTGTGTCCCAGTCTCCAGTCATTTGGGCATTCTCGGTGAATCGATCCCTCCTGTTGTTGCTGAGAGCTGAATGAAGTTGTCACCCGCTTCGATTACAAAGGCGCTGGGGGAAAAGGAGGCGGTGAGGGCAAGGACCTTGCAGGAGCGAGCTAGGCTTGGCGAGGGGCTTGCTGGATGCGCGTTTGCCACCACTGGGAGGACTCCCACCTTTTCTCAGGACGCCTCTTACAGAAAAGCCCCACCACCGACTTGGAGCGGTGCTTCATCGCTTCTCACACATCTTATGGATGATGGCAGCCTCCTTTTAAAACAAGGGGCGAGAGCCTTCCTCGAAAGTCTGTTCTGGCACATTTTCTAGAACTCGTTGAGTCACGTCGAGTCTTCTTAAATCATCTGAAGAACAGAACTTCTCTGATTGTCACTCTGGGCCTATAAAGCCAGAGTCTTGCATCCTTTTCCTGGTTGGCAAAATAGCTAGGAACTTAGTGAAACTTCCTGTAAGAAGATCACCCTCTGATTTCAGAGTGCATGTGCGCATGCGTGCACACACACGCACTGAAAACTCCTTTCACTGGAGGGTAATTGATGAATACTTATATGATAGTTTTAAGTCATCCTATAGCATCCATAGGATGACTTAAAACTAACAGTTAGGACTGGACATGGAACAACAGACTGGTGCCAAATAGGAAAAGGAGTACGTCAGGGCTATATATTGTCACCCTGCTTATTTAACTTCTATGCAGAGTACATCATGAGAAACCCTGGACTGGAAGAAACACAAGCTGGAATCAAGATTGCCAGGAGAAATATCAGTAAAGATATGCAGATGACACCAAACCACCCTTATGGCAGAAAGTAAAGAGGAACTAAAAAGCCTCTTGATGAAAGTGAAAGAGGAGAGTGAAAAAGTTGGCTTAAAGATCAACATTCAGAAAACGAAGATCATGGCATCTGGTCCCATCACTTCATGGCAAATAGATGGGGAAACAGTGTCAGACTTTATTTTGTTGGGCTCCAAAATCACTGCAGATGGTGACTGCAGCCATGAAATTAAAAGACGCTTACTCCTTGGAAGAAAAGTTATGACCAACCTAGATAGCATATTCAAAAGCAGAGATACTACTTTGCCGACTAAGGTCCATCTAGTCAAGGCTATGTTTTTTCCAGTGGTCATGTATGGATGTGAGAGTTGGACTGTGAAGAAGGCTGAGTGCCGAAGAATTGACGCTTTTGAACTGTGGTGTTGGAGAAGACTCTTGAGAGTCCCTTGGACTGCAAGGAGATCCAACCTGTCCATTCTGAAGGAGATCAGCCCTGGGATTTCTTTGGAAGGAATGATGCTAAAGCTGAAACTCCAGTACTTTGGCCACCTCATGCGAAGAGTTGATTTATTGGAAAAGACTGATTCTGGGAGGGATTGGGAGCAGGAGGAAAAGGGGACGACCGAGGATGAGATGGCTGGATGGCACCACTGACTCGATAGACATGAGTCTGAGTGAACTCTGGGATGGTGATGGATGGGGAGGCCTGGTGTGCTGCGATTCATGGGGTCGCAAAGAGTCAGACACGACTGAGCGACTGAACTGAACTGAACTGATAGCATCCATACCAAGTCTGCATGCTAAGCCCCTTCAGTTGTGTCCAGCTCTGTATGACTTTATGGACTGAAGCCCACCAGGCTCCTGTGTCCATGGGGTTCTCCAGGCAAGAATACTGGAATGGGTTTCTATGCCTTCCTCCAGGGGATCCTCCCCACCCAGGAACCGAACCCATGTCTCTTATGTTTCCTGCTTTGGCCGGTGGGTTCTTTAACACTAGAGCCATCTTGGAAGGCCCAAAGACTTTAAAAATGGGTCCACATTAATAAAAAAAAAATCTTAAAAAGTTCTTAAGAGCTCCATTTATCAAAGTCCCCGAATCTCATTCTAGGACATACGTTCACTTCATAGACATTTACTGGATTCTATTCTGGGTGCCAGGTACCCCTTTTCATATTCTTTTTGAAAGTATATTTATTTATCTGGTTGTGCCGGGTCTTAGTTGTGGCACACAGGTTCTTTAATCTTCCTTGCGGCATTTGGGATCTTGGTTGCAGTGTGAAGGGTCTTTAGCTGTGCTACGTAAAAACTCTTAGTTGCAGCATGTGGGATCTCGTTCCCTGGCCAGGGTCGGAAGCCGGTCTCCTTGCATCGGGAGTGCAGGATCTTAGCCACTGGACCATCAGGGAAAGAGCAGTATACCTTTCTAAGCTGCTAAATCAAGTGGTTCTTCCTCTGAGGCTCTTTATGGATACAGTGAGTTCTTGTTGAGTCTCCCAGCCCTCTTTGGACTTGCCTTCTCCTCTGAATTCAGTCCCCTGGTGGCTCAGTTGTAAAGAACCTCTCTGCCAATGCAGGAGACCCAGGTTCGATCCCTGGGTTGGAAAGACCCCCTAGAGAAATGAATGGCTACCCACTCAGTATTCTTGCCTGGAGAATCCCATGGACAGAGGAGCCTAGAGGGCTACAGTCCATGGGGTCGCAGAGAGTTGGAGATGACTGAGTGCTAGATTCACTCACTCATCAATTCACTAAATGATTGACAGAGATCCTGTAGATCCCTGTAGATGCTGCAGAGATAATGGTGAACAAGACAGAGAAATTTCCCTTCTAGCTGAGGGAAGGTGCCTCCTTGACTGTGAGGGCTCAGAGGGATGGAGCCCTGGTTCCCTTGATTCCTGAAAGTGGGTGGGATTATTCCCTCCTTAACAGGATATTACCTATTAGAGCTTAAGCATGACCTTGCTTGTTCTTTAGGCACTGACCTCGGGTGGTGAGAGGACACGGGAAGATCAAACTATTGGGACCCAGATCAACTGTGACCCCAGAGAAAGTTGACATCAGAATCCCTGTCCTGCCTACCATTCCTCTTCACGGCCTATAACCCCAGCCCTGTGAAGTTCCGTGTGTGTGCCCAGTAGCTTCAGTTGTGTCTGACTCTTTGCGACCCCATGGAATGTAGTCTACCACGGTCCTCTGTCCATGGGATTCTCCAGGCAAGAACACTGGGATGGGTTGCCACGCCCTTCTCCAGGGAAATCTTCCCGACTCAGGGATCGAACCCGGTCTCCCACATTGCAGGTAGAGTCTTTATCATCTGAGTTACCAGGGAAGTTCTAGCAGAAGCCTAAAGGCTTCTGAAACAGAGGCATGATTAGAAGCTCAGATCTTAACTCCACCACTGAGAACCTTGAGCAAGTTTCTTTTTAATTGGAGTGTAATTGCTTTACATCGTTGTATTAATTTCTGCTGATCAACAGAGTGAATCAGTCATAGGTGTACACATATCCCCTCCTTCTAGAGCCTCCATCCCACACCACCCCCATCCCACCCCTCTAGTTCATCACAGAGTACCCAGCTGAGCTCCTTGTGCTGTTCAGCAACTTCCCACTAACCATCTATTTCACACATGGTAGTGTGTATATTTGGAGAAGGTAATGGCGCCCCACTCCAGTGTTCTTGCCTGGAGAATCCCAGGGATGGCGGAGCCTGGTGGGCTGCCGTCTATGGGGTTGCACAGAGTCGGATGCGGCTCAGCAGCAGCAGCAGCAGCAGCAGTAGTGGTATATTTGGAGAAGGCAATGGCACCCCCACTCCAGTGTTCTTGCCTGGAGAATCCCATGGATGGGGGAGCCTGGTGGGCTGCTGTCTATGGGGTCACACAGAGTCGGACGCAACTCAGCAGCAGCAGCAGCAGCAGCAGCAGCAGCAGCATGTATATGTGACTGCTACTCTCTCAGTTCGTCTCACCCTCTCCTTCCCCCATTGAGTCCACACTCCATTCTCGTATGTCCGTGTCTCCATTCCTGCCCTGTCTAAATAGGTTCATCAGCACCATCTTTCTAGATTCCATGTGTATGCACTAATGTATGATATTTTTTTTTCACTTCCTTCACTTCCTTCACTTTGTATGATAGACTCTAGATTCATCCACCTCAGTTCCAAGTGCAGTAAGAAGGCAAAGCTTAACTCACAAGCAGTTTCCAGCCTCTGCTTGTGTTATATTCGCTAACAGCGAGTCAAGCCAACCTCAGAGTCAAGGGATAGAGAGACAGATAGTAAGGGAAGAAACCAAGAGCTCTCCTTGGAAAGGTGTGTGCAAACAGGGCCGAGGTAAGTTTGTGGCCATATTTGCAATCCACTGCATCTCTCTTGGAAGCAAATCATTCACTGAAGGGAATGATGTCCTATGAGGAGGTCTTTCCGTAAGCTAGGTCTTCCAGCTAAAATTGTTGTTTTTTAGTCTTTCAGTCATGTCAGACTCTTTGCGACCCTGTGGTCTGTAGCCCACCAGGCTCCTCTGTCCATGGAGTTTTCCAGGCAAGAATGCTGGAGTGGGTTGCCCTTGCCTTCTCCAGGGAATCTTCCTGAGCCAGGGATCAAACCCGAGTCTCCTAAGTTGGCAGGCAAATTCTTTACCACTGAGCCACCTGGGAAGTCCTCCTAAAATTATCCTTTACCATTAAGTGCAATGATAAGGGACTTCCCTGATAATAAGGGCTTTCCTAATAACTCAGCTAGTAAAGAACCTGCGTGCAATGCAGGAGACCCAGGTTCGATTCCTGAGTGGGGAAAGTCTGCTGGAGAAGGGATAGGCTACCCATTCTAGTATTCTTGGACTTCCCTTGTGACTCAGCTGGTAAAGAATCGGCCTGAAGTGTGGGAGACCTGGGTTCTATCCCTGGGTTGGGAAGATCCCCTGGAGAAGGGAAGGGCTACCCACTCCAATATTCTGGCCTGGAGAATTCCATGGACTGTTTAGTCCATGGGGTCACAAAGCGTCGGACAGGACTGAGCGACTTTCACTTTCACTTCACTTCATTAAGTCCAAACCTGTAGTCTCTCCTTTCATAAGTGCAGCCTTCTATTTACTTTATACCTGATCATCCTCCTTATCTTTCAAAGTTTAAGCAGTGACGCTAAAAGAGTTTTTCTTTTTCTTTCAAGTGTAATGTCAGCCCAGAGGGAGGGTAGTCACATGCCTCTGGTGACACTGAGCATCCTCCAGATAAGAGCCCACATATCTCGGGGGAGCTGTGCACACCTGCCTGATGGGGCCTACACCAACGGTGTTCTGACAAGTGTGGCTAATTCTGAGCTTCCTCATAGCCCTCCTGTTGGGAATCCATTTGCTTTGGATCGAGGATGCTGGTGCCTCCAGCTTCGACTTCACACTCCTCTGTCCTTACGCATCAGCCGGTTTATTTTAGAGATCACTTGAGAACCTCATACATTTGTTTCCCTGGTCCTGTGGGCACCAGTTTACGCTTTCACTGCCTGGTGGAGGCACAGATTATGAGAGCTGTGGTAGAATAAGGGATGTTCTGTGGTTTCTTCTTTAATGATAAACTAAATGGTGCTCAATTAAAAGTGCAGAGGGCTCAAGAAGACAGGCAGGCAGAAGTAAGCCTTAGACCTGCCTCACCTACTTTTTAGATACACTGAGCTTTGAAAGCTCCCAATAGTAGATAGATGGATGACTGTAAGAGATCCGAGGGCTGCATTCTCCTGCTGCCATGTTAGTTTTCTGAAAGCTCCATTTACGTGCATTTGATTGCAGACTTGCAAACTTTATTGTCCAAAAGCAGAAGAAAGTGTGTCAAGTCAGTATTTCTATTTGAAAAGCAAAGTCCACTCAAATTGTTTTCCTCTTCACTGGACTTGGGGATTCTGCCCTGATTTTGAGTCTTCTTGCTCAGTGGATGGGTTTGAAGTATTCTTTTAAGCTGTTGACTGTCAATCACTTTTATATAGTTGTCACTTTCAGTATGTTACTGTCAATAGCAGACTCATGAAGCTTGCAGATACTCATTCTCACTCTGACATGCATAACTCAATTGAGCTCAGTTTATAAAAAGAATCTAAAAATACACAAATTGATGACTAGGAAAAAATGGCTTTCTGAAAGGATCCTTTATTTAATGCACAGGAAAATGATTCCTGGAGATGAATAGTCCTGCTAACTCGCTTTTTCATTTGTTTCAAATATATCAAGACCCTACTAAGTATTGGTGTCGGTGTTGAAAAGGTTGAGTGAAAACCAGCAAGGAATCTGTAACCCTGAAATGTACAGTGTGGTGGGGTTAAGAAAGGAAGTTAGATGGGGGGACATCAAATAACCACAATACAAAAACTGTAATTATCGTCTGAGATAAATGTTCTAAAGAAAGAGTACCCGAAGAATCGATGCTTTTGAACTGCGGTGCTAGAGAAGACTCTTGAGATTTCCTTGGACTGCAAAGAGATCAAACCTAAAGAAAATCCACCCTGAATACTCTTTGGAAGCACTGATGCTGAAGCTGAAGCTCCAAAACTTTGACCACTTGATGCAAAGAGCTGACTCATTGGGAAAGACCCTGATGCTGGGAAAGATTGAAGGCAGAAGTATAAGGAGGTGGCAGAGAAAGGGATAGGTGGATAGCATCACTGACTCAACGGACATGAGTTTGAGAAAACTCCGTGAGATAGTGAAGGACAGAGAAGCCTTGCATGTTGCAGTCCATAATGTTGCAAAGAGTTAGACAGGACTTAGGGACTGAACGATAACAGGAGGTAATACACAGCTGATCTCTACTGAAGGGTTGCTCTGGGAAGGGAAGTCAGGCACTGGGCTCATTGTGTCATAGGCATCATACTGAAATCTTTTCCTTCTTTCGTCTGTTCTGTTCAACTGTCCACATGTCATTTAGCCCCGACTTCCGAGGTGCACGGCTGTCCCCCCCTGCTGTTTGCACAGCCACAGCCTAGTCCCAGCCACCGTTGCTGCTACCTTTGTGACTGTGACAGCCCCCTCCTGGCCTCTTGAGGATCTGTGTTTGCCCTCCTCCAAGCCATTATCCACATAATAGCCAGCATTATTTAAAACATAAATGCATTACACACCTGTGTTCATAATAGCAGCCATTATGGCTATCCACAGCAGCCAAGTGTCCATCGGTGGATGAGTGGACAGACAAAATGTGGTCTCCACGTGCAGTGGGGTACTGCAGTTC
Organism: Redunca redunca; assembly: GCA_006410935.1. Lineage (NCBI taxonomy): Eukaryota > Metazoa > Chordata > Mammalia > Artiodactyla > Bovidae > Redunca > Redunca redunca. Next base: position 1,632,420 of record SJYQ01000330.1, on the reverse strand, counting down.
AGTTCAGTCGCTCAGTCGTGTTCGACTCTTTGCGACCCCATGAATCACAGCACACCAGGCCTCCCCATCCATCATCATCTCCCTGAGTTCACTCAAAGTCACGTCCATTGAGTCGATGATGCCATCCAGCCATCTCATCCTCGGTCATCCCCTTCTCCTCCTGCCCCCAATCCCTCCCAGCATCAGAGTCTTTTCCAGTGAGTCAACTCTTCGCATGAGGTGGCCAAAGNTTGGTCATAACTTTTCTTCCAAGGAGTAAGTGTCTTTTAATTTCATGGCTGCAGTCACCATCTGCAGTGATTTTGGAGCCCAGAAAAATAAAGTCTGACACTGTTTCCACTGTTTCCCCATCTATTTCCCATGAAGTGATGGGACCAGATGCCATGATCTTCGTTTTCTGAATGTTGAGCTTTAAGCCAACTTTTTCACTCTCAGTGGGGTACCACTCAGCCTCAAAAAGGAAGGAAATCTTTCCATAGTCTACAACAGAAATAAACCTTGAGGATGTTATATTAAGTGAAATAAGCCAGTCACAAAAAAGACAAATAGTGCAGTAATCCATTTAGAAAATTATTAAGAATTATCAAGTTTATAAAAATAGGAAGGAGAATGGTGGTCAGCAGAGGCTGGGGAAAGAGAGAAAGGGATATTTTTATTTACTTGGTGTGGGACTTCAGTTTTGCAAGACGGACAAGTTCTGGAGATCTGTTTGACAACCATGTAGATATAAGAGAACTGAACCATACGCTCAAAAGTAGTTAAGAAGGTTTGAGATATATATCAGAAATCAACCCTGAATATTTATCGGAAGGACTGATGCTGAAGCTGAAGCACCAGTACTTTAGCCACCTGATGCAAAGAGATGACTCATTGGAAAAGATTTTGATGCTGGGAAAGATTGAGGGCAAGAGGAGAAGGGGACAACAGAGGATGAGTTGGTTATTAGCATCACTGACTCAATGGCATGAATTTGCGCAAACTCTGGGACATAGTGAAGGACAGGGAAGCCTGGCATGCTGCAGTCCATGGGGTCGCAACTTAGTGGCTGAACTACAACAGCATGTGTATGTGTATGCATTAAAAACATGTATTTAAACCACAATAAGAAAAAAAATCTTCCAAAGATTCTGTAGATCGATTCAGTTATTCCCCTTCTTCAATGTTGTCCTTGTTATGCTTAGAAAAATAACAAAAACAATCTAGACCAAACCAAAGCAAAAATGACTGTGGTCCATAGGTTTTCAGAACATCTGGTCCCTGCCTGCCTGCCTCAAAGACCTCTTTGTTTGCGGTCTGTTTCTCCTTCACTCTGCTCAAGCCCCCGTCTCTTTCTTATTCATCTTAAAATGTGTCAAGGTCACTAGCACACTTTGCATTCATTCATTCTTCAAACCATGCACTCTTTCACTAGATTCACAGAAGGAATGTTTGCTACACTTTAAAGTGCAAATTCAATTTAAAGAAACATTTGTCAGTAAGGAGGAGGAGGGGGGAGAAGAGGAGGAGAATAATAAAGATGCTGATCATGGTTGTTATAATTAATATTATTAATTTTAGATGCCTCACTTCTCAGTTTCTCATTACTAAGGAGTGTAGAGTTTCCCTTTTGCAAGATTTTACTTGAATGGCATTCCAAATGGCACCATCCTTTTGGATGAGATTTTTAACGTCTATCATTGACCTTGAGAAACGACTGATTTTCTTCCAAAAATGTGACAGAAATGTTGTTTGTGTTTGAAGGTTTCCAAGATATTTATATAGAGTCTTCCAGTGAAAGCACATGGTCTGGTAAAAGGTTTCATTGGGGCTGGCCAGGGGACTTAAGATTTAGTAAAAGCTGAATTTGTGGAAATGGGAAGTAAACTATGGCTCTGATGGTGAGGGAGAAACACATGGATGCTGGCTAGCCAGCTTCAGACAATTGGCTATGTGAGCTGGGGGCTCCCTTGTTCCTAAGCTGGAAGCAGACGTGTGATTGTAATTTTCCTGGGGATGCTTCCAGTTACAGAAAGCTTCTGACTCTGACTCCCTATTTCTCTATTCACCCTTAGCAAGACTCCATAATGAAAGGCTTTCCAGGAGGTGCTAGTGGTAAGGAACCTGCCTGCCAGTATAGGAGACTTAATGGGATGTGGGCTCGATCCCTGGGTCGGGAAGATCCTCTGGAGGGGAAGGCATGGCAACCCACTTTCCATTTGCCTGGAAAATCTCCTGGACAGAGGAGCCTGGCAGGCTACAGTCCATAAGATTGCAAAGAGTTGGACACGACTGAAGCAATTTAGCATAATGAAAGGACCTAGAGATTGTCATACTTCAGAGAAGAGGAATGTGGAAACACATGTGTTCTCATTCTCATTATAAAGGTTTGTTTTTTATTAGCCCCTTGGTCTCATGTGGCTGGCATTGAACAACCGTAATGGAACCATCATTGGATTCTGCAGGCAGATCTGAAAGCGGCTTTTCAGGAACTTCAAGTTGAAGTGTTTTTGAGATTTGAACGGCTTTTGTTCATGGAAGGTCACATGCCATGCCACAGAAGCCGACTCCCGCTTTCCTCATGCAAGTCAGCTCTTGTTCTGGACAACACGCAGAGTCCCTGACCTGCCTGAACCCCTTTCCTAAGAAACTCGTGCTTTTGGTCACAGAGGGGACCAGGTGAGGGACAGCAGGCACAGATGACAGCATGCTATTATCATTCATTGGTTCACTGACTCCCTAAGAAATCAGAGTCTATTGCATTTCATGTGATGCAGAAGTCAGTAAGGATGAAAGCTCACGGGGTCCTCTGGAGACGTAGTACCAAATGAATTTTAATGGTCTCTATCCCTCCCACAAACCCAGTTGGATACTCTGTTGGGCAATAAAGTTTAAAGGTTGGAGAAACTCCAAATCTGAGCCCAGAGAAATCTCTGCTTCTTTTTCCCAGCCTATGGGAAAAAAAAAAAAATTCATTGCCAGTGCCTGGCAGGGATGCTCAAGGTTTCTGTCATTTGTTAAGTAGCATGGCACCCTTGAAAAGCTTTGCATGTGCAAAAAAAAAGAAACAAAAATCAAGACATGTCCTTTTTAATGCTCACTGGTTGCTGACTGCTGATAATTTGGGGTGTAAAATTCGGGGAGTCCTCTGAGCCCTTCCATGTGCTGCTGTTCTCCCCCCCTGTCACAAGCTGCAAGATGAAGTTGAAGGGTAGATTTTTGTAAAGCACTGTCTAAGTTAAAGGCATCTGGGACCCAGAAGTTAGAGGGAGTGAGTTTTCCTTCAGTTGCTAAGTTGTCTGACTCTTTGCGACTCCTTGGTCTGCAGCCCACCAGGCTTCCTCATCCTTCACTATCTCCCAGAGTTTGCTCATGTCCATTGAGTTGATGATGCCATCCAACCATATCATCTTCTTTCACCCCCTGCTCCTCTTGCCCTAGCCATGAGTAGATACTGGAGGCAAAGTTCAGAACTCTTGCTGGTGTTACAGTGGATTGGATGTTACAGCGGTCCATGTTCCAGGGACTACCCATAAGACCGACAAAGAGAGAGTTGAAGGAAGGAGAGCAGACTGTGATTTTGAAGTTTTCAGTACCAGGCCTTTAAGGGCTTTCCAAGAAGAAGAGAGAGATAGGCCAGTATAACCTGGTTCCATGTGGCTTCCCCTAGGCAACCTTTTTTTTTTTTAAGTTCACCCTGTGCTTTTCTAAATTCCTATCATCAGGATGAAATACGTCCCTCTTGGAAGATGGAGAACATCTTATCCAAAAAAAAAAAAGACCTGGAAATTTTCCTTCTGTCTTCCTGGGCACTGAGCTGACATGGGGGAATTTAGAAACATATAGTCTTGGAATCAAAATGAGTGTTCACGCCTGCAGAGGCAAGGAGCCTATGGAAATGACCAACTAGCATTGCTGAGAATAATTATTGTCAAATTGAGTCCTTGTGAATAGTCCTCAGAGATATTTGTCCTGGTGAGAACCAGCACGAAAGAGAGAATTTTAATATTGACTGACTCCCTGGTGAAGAAAGAAACCTTTAGCTTTATTAAAGGTGGAAGTAAAGTCACTCAGTCGTGTCTGACTCTTTGTGACCCAATGGTCTGTAGACTACCAGGCTCCTCAGTCCATAGGATTTTCCAGACAAGAATACTGGAGTGGGTTGCCATTTCCTTCTCCAGGGGATCTTCCCGACCCAGGGATCGAACTCAGGTCACCAGCATTGCAGACAGACGCTTTACCCTCTGAGCCACCAGGGAAGCCCATTAAAGGTGGAAGCATTGGTAATTTGCAGGTAGAATGCATCAGTAACATACACTGTAGAACATCATGACAGAAAATTTTTGGGAGGCTGTTGTCCAGAGGTGATGATTCAAATTCTGCCCATGGCTTTTCTCTGTATAGAAGTGTCTGGACTTGAAGTCAGAATGTTTTTGTTGAAAATATCTTGATTCTGCAGGAAACCAGAGAGTCTACTGAGCTCTTTCTATAAGAGTCCATCCCGTGAAGTCCATGGGCTTATGATCGCATTTCACAATGACCAAGTCTTCTCCAAAGACTTTTCTTCACCAGCCAAAGAGAACAGAGCTGCTCACTTGTGCATTTCTTCAGCAAAAACATCCACTACGGTTTTTGGGGGAGGGTAATTGCCTTACAATGTCGTGTTACTTTCTGCTGTACAACAATATCTATGGCTCCCCATGCCTACAGGATTGAGACCACATCATCTCCTTAATCTACCTGCTTTCTCATTGCATTTCTGAAAACCTCCCCTGCTCTGTGTGTTTGTGTATGTCGGGGCGGGGTGGGGGGGGGGTGGCGAGGCCATCCCACATGCCACCAAGTAACTCTCAGACACCAGGAGAGTGTCCAAAATTCAACTCAGTTCTGACTCTGCCTCCCTGGATATAGCATCAGATTCCATAGGTGAAGGGCTCAGTCCCACAGACCATACCCCCACTACACAAACTTCAGAGGCCCATCTCAAGCCCAAGTTTGTCCCATGTGCTTCTGACGGACTGGCTGTAAATCAGTACTTGTGAGCTTGATTAACTTGCTAGAGCAGCTCACAGGACTCAGAAACATTTTACTTCCTTGACCTCTGCTTTGTAAAAGGATATAGCTCAGGAAAAGCCAGATGGGAGAGGGGCACGGGGCAAGGTGGGGGGAGGGATCTGGGGCTTACCTGCCCCCTCCAGGTGCCACACTCCCTGCGTTCCACATGTTCAACAATGAGGAAGTTCTCAGAACCTTGTCCTTTGGCATTTTATGGAGGCTTATTATAGGAGTATGTCTGCTCAGTTGCTCAGTCATGTCCAACTGTTGGCAACCCCATGGACTGTAGCCCCCAGGCTCTTCTGTCCATGGAAATTTCAAGGCAAGAATACTGGAGTTGGTTGTCATTTCCTATTCTGTATTATGTGAGAGTTGGGTCATACAGGAGGTTGAGTGCCAAAGAATTGATGCTTTCAAATTCTGGTAGCAGAGAAGACTTTTGAGAGTTCCTTGGACTGCGAGGAGATCAAACCAGTCAATCCTAAAGGAAATCAACCCTGAATACTCATTGGAAGGAGTGTTCCTGAAGCTGAAGCTTCAGTACTTTGGCTACGTGATACAAAGAGCCAACTCATTGGAAAATACCCTGATGCTGGAAAGGATTAAAGGCCAGGGAAGAGGGTGGCAGAGGATGAAATGGTTAGATAGCATCACCGACTAAATGGACAAGAATTTGAGCAAATATAGTGGAAGATAGAGGAGCCTGGCGGGCTACAGTCTATGGGATTGCAAAGAGTCAGACACAACTTAGAAACTAAACAACAACACTACGTGACATGGTTGTGATTGATTAAATCATTGATCATTGGTGGTTGATTCAATCTCCAGCCCTCTTCCCTCCCTGGAGGTTGGGAGTTGAGGTACCCCAAGTTCCAACCCTCTCATCAGGTGCTGGGTTTCCCTGACAGCCTGTTCCCATTCTTATATTGCCTAAAGGCTTTCAAAAAGTCACCTCACTAACATCACAAAAGATACCTTTATTGCTCCCTTGACAGGAAATTCCAAGTGTTTTAGGAATTTAGGCACCTCTGTGCCAGGAGCAGGGTAGAAGATCAAATGCATAGGTGCGTGCTAAGTTGCTTCATTTGTGTCTGAATCTTTGAGCCCCTGTGGACTGTGGCCTGCCAGGCTCCTCTGTCCTTGGGATTCTCCAGGCAAGAATACTAGAGTGGGTTGCCATTTCCTTCTCCAGGGGATCTTCCCAACCCAGGGATCAAACCTGCATCTCTTACTTCTCCTGCCTTGGCAGGCGAGTTCTTTGCCGCTAGTGCCATTCCTTTCTAGATCACACAGTCATAATACTCAGCTAGTATTGTCTTCAGTGTACTTGTATGTCCTGTTTTCATTATCTGGAATGCCTCCTTCAGCAACTCAAAGCCACTCGCCTTCCATCCCAGTCTTTACTTGGACAAATTCCACTCTCTTTTGAGAGTCAAATGTCGGCTCTGCAAAATGTTCCTTCATTCTCACAAATAAATCTTTTCATAAACCTCTACAGGAACACTTGAGTTGTTTATTTAAACTTCCAGGCTTCAAATTTCAGCTCTACCTGGTACCAAGTGGGTGACTTTAAGTAAGCAGTAGTAAGCCTCAGTTTCCTCATCTTTGAAATAGACATAGGCTTCAGACTGACCTCATATAGTTACAAAGATAATACAACAGTGATTGTAAAACACTTAACAGCACTCCTCAAGCAATTATTGTTTGTTGTTATGATTATTTTGGGTGTATGTGTTTAAAAGAGTCTATAGTTTCAGAGTAAGAGATTCTCAAGCACGAAGCTTATTCATTTTTAGCACCCAAACACTGCATGGTGCCCAGTTCCTAAATAAAATCCAATGCTTTCATGGAATTGAAAAAGACACCTTTTCACTAAAAAAGGCTCTGGAAGACAGCGTGTTTGTCGTAATGATGTTGATCACTCACCACCAGTCATTTGGGAGCAAAACAAAAATTCTTCTTTTCTCCATTCTCATCCCCTGGAATTTGATCATTTTGATTAGAAATGCATTTTTTAGTATTATATATATAGTACCCCCTCCCATATTTAAGAGAAAACTTTTCCTCTGCAGAATTGTGTGGCCATAGGAAGGCAAGGAGACGGTGGCTAACATGGGGACATTGTATCTGAGAAAGAACCCTGATCTTTGCATATCGAGATCTTCTAGTGAAAACTACTCTCTTCCACCACAGAACATCCTCTGGGGTCAGAGAGAGAGGACCAGACTACATCTAAAGCTCTAAGAATCTTTTCCTGCTCCTGAGATACTGGCATAAGAAATACTCCTTTAGTCCATCCACTCCAAACCCGTGTGATGAGATCACTGACTCTTTGTGAACCAGTTCTTAGCAAGAAACTTGCCAGCATGAGCCAGCTCCTATTTGAAGTCCTTGGCTAGTTTCTGACAAGCCACTTCACGAAGGGCGTGATGATGTATGGCCTTCCCAGCTCCACCGCGTGTGTCTTGACACTGCCCACATTTCTGCATATTCAGTTTGCTCTCATCCAGAAATAACTATTCTCCCTTCACCTTTGGCATTCAAGGTTGTGTCCTGATCCCCATACATCTGTGTTTAGGGCAAAACTGGAGGGTCGTCAATTAATCTTATGCATGACAGTTAATTACTCCCTCAAGCCTCTTTTTCTTCTTTCCCAGCTGGACAGAGAAGCGAAGAGCTCTTACTTCTGACAGCATCATCACCCCGATCCTGGCTGGCTTCTTTTTGGCAGCCTTTGCTCTCATGCCTTCACTGATGAAGTAGGAGGGGATTTGAGGATTTATGTTCAAGGAGAATTTAGAAATGCTTTATGTTTCAGAGAGTGCTTGCCCTGGGACTTTCAGACTTGTGACTCAAAAAAAAAAAAAAAAAACCAAACATGGTTCTATTGCTCAAATACAGCAACCACTTTTTTTTTTATCCCCTACAAACTCCAAAGCCTGTCTTCGGCCATAATGGACTTGACTTTCAAATTATCCTCCTCACCTTCTGCCACATCCCTTAAGCCCACAATGTTTTCTTTTCAAGGACTAAAATTTTAGCTTGTTTTCATTGGTGATCGCTTTAGTTTTCCAATTTTTTTTTTTAAGTACATGAGCATGATTTGCACAGGAAATACTTTTCCTGTAGGATCTCAGGCCCTAACATTGACGATGATGTTGATGATAATGGTGATGAGGACCATTTTACATTTAGAAGAAATGAGACCCACCAGGTTGAAATGCGATGTCCTTGACGCCTCGCTGGTTTCGGTGAGTTCATTTTTGTGTCTGTTGGACCAATTCAAATTGTAGGTATTCCTAAGGTCTCTTTCTTCCCTGGAATGTTGCTGTTCCTGCGGTGGATGGAAAGATGGATTTGTCTGTTAGGATGTCTGTGAGAGTGAGATTCATAGTCAGCCATATGGTTGGTATTTGATGTGTCTTGATTAAATTGAGGGCTGTGTGGTCCAAATGCCAAGCACAGTTTTAGAAGGAAATAATGGTTAAGATCTTTATCTGGCTTCAGGAGAGCAAAACAAAATCATTGCAAATAACATAGCTGGGGAACAAGAAAGCTGATGGGTTCACTGTTTAGTCCCAACCCTTCAGCAGGGCATCAGCTGAGGGAGTCATTCAGAAAGGAACAGAGAACCAGCATTGGGTCAGGTTATTTAAATAACTTATTTAAAGTAATTTGTTTCCATTTTATAGATGGGGACAATGAGGCTCTGTGATTTTAGACAGTTTCCTCAGGGTCCCAGAGACCTGACTCAGATTCAGTCATGCTCCATTTGCTACTTTGCTCCTTCTCAAAAATGTTCAGACATCCTGGACCATCCATCAGGGAGATGGAATTGAGCCCAGTCCCATTGCCTCCCCCTCACTGATGCTGCTCTAGTCTGGCCTCAGATTGTCTAGAGCCCCTGCCCTTTGGAATGTATATCCTGCCAGTGTGTGTGTGTGTGTGTGTGTGTGTGTGTACACATGTTAGTTGATCAGTTGTGTCCAACTCTGTGGCACCCCATGGCTCCTCTGTCCATGGAATTCTCCAGGCAAGAATACTGAAGTTGGGAGTCATTTCCTTCTCCAAGGGGTCTTCCTGACCCAGGGATCAGATCCTTGTCTCCCATATTGCAGGCAAATTCTTTACTGTCTGAGCCACTAGGGCAGCCCAGGTATATGTGTACATGTGTATTCACCTGATGCGAAAAGCCAACTCATTGGAAAAGACCCTGGTGCTGGGAATGATTGAGGGCAGGAGGAGAAGGGAGTGGCAGAGTATATGATGGTTGAATGGCATCATCAACTCAGTGGATGTGAGTTTTAAGCAAATTCCAGGAGATAGTGAAGGACAGGGAAGCCTGGTGTGCTGCAGTCCATGGGTTCACAAAGAGTCAGACACAACTGAGTGATGGAACGACAGCAATAGCACACACAAACACACACACACACACACACACACGCACGTGCGCACTTTCATGTATATGTGTAGAGTTTGCATTTATGCAATTTGCAGAAGTAGCAGAAGTTGTGCCTCCTTCCCTGAAACTAGTAGAAGCATTTGGCTAGAGTTGAAGCTCATACAAACTCAAATTTTTATCCCTGGCTTACCTCCTAGAAGGGCAGGAAAATTAAGGGAAAACTCTTTTCTCAGAGGGCTCTCAAGGACTGTGAAAAGATAGATGCTTTATTCCAGTGGTCCCTAACCTTTTTGGCACCAGAGACAGATTTCATGATAGACAAGTTTTCCTCAAACTGGGAAGAGGGGACTGGTTTGGGGGTGATGTAAACTCATTTCATTTATTGTGTACTTTTTTTTTTCTAATATTGAATCAAATCATCAGGCATTCAATCCTGGAGGTGGGGGACCCCAGCTTTATTCTCCCTTCTGTGTGAGAAGCTACTGCACACTGTATGCAGGTATAAAGTAGAAAACTTGATTTGCCAAACCAGCCAAGCACCTCTACTGCCAAGAAGGGAGGCAGCTGTCTCTGTCACCGATCCCTCGACTGGGATGAATAATCCCTGTCCTGGGAAGAATATGTGTCCAATGCAGGAGACGCAAGAGATGCAGGTTTGATCCCTGGAGGAGGAAATGGCAACCCACTCCAGTACTCTTGCCTGGAGAATCCCATGGACAGAGGAGCCTGATGGGCTACAGTGCATGGAGTTGCAAACAGTGGGACATGACTGGGAGACTGAGCTCACACAACACGGTTAATACAGAGTCTGTGGACACTTGGTGAAAATCCTACAGTGGAATTGCTCAACCAGTCTGCTATATCTGTAGACCTATTTGGTTATAAGCAAGAAAGAGTGGCTTGGGTCACTTAAGTAAAAAGGATATACAGACCCCTGTGGATTAAAGGGGAAGGTGGAGACTGGGCTGGAAGAGAGCAGGGACCAGGGCAGTTCCAGGGGCCGCGGTGGCAGGAGCCCTGCTGAGTTCTGTCTTGACACCATCAGAGCGAAGAGTGAACTCCATTAATTTTCAGCCTCTGAGTAACCTACATTGGGTCACATGCCTGCCCTTTGATTTGGGGAGACTGAGACATCTGATTAACGTTCCTGCTGCCCTCTGTCCAGTAGGGCAGCGGGGATTCCCCCAAAGGAAATTGGAATCCTATTATCAACAGAAAGCAGACAGATACTGCCCAGAAAAATAATTTTTAAATCTCAATAAAATAGCCATGGATACCCAGGGTTAATAAGAGCGTAGGGGGAAAGTAATTCTACAGCCACTAGAGAGGTGTCAGCTGGCAGGCACTTTTGGAAGGGAGATTTGTCAATTTGTATCAAAACCTTTTTGCCATGTTTAGACCCTTTCACCTAGTCATTCCACTTTGGGGAACAGAGACTTCCTAAGGCAACAATCAGGCAGGTGGGAAACATGGGTATACTAGCTGTTCAGTGTGGTGTTTTTCAGTAATTCTGAATAAATAGAGACAAAAATATCCAACAATAGAATATTGGTAACATTATAGCAAGTAGAAATCATGATAGGGAAACTTACAGGCTGCGTTAGTGTCACTTACTGGTCAAGGAAGAGGTATATGTGGATTTTAAAGAATGGATTGAAGGGCAGGAGGGGAAAGGGGTGACAGAGGACGACGAGATGGTTGGATGGCATCTTAGGCACAATGACTTGAGTTTGAGCAGCTTCGGGAGATAGTGAAGGACAGGGAAGCACGGAGTGCTGCCGTTCATGCAGAGTCCGACACAACTGAGTGACTGAACAACAGCAATGTGTTAATTTCTCAAGCCTGAGACATCTCTCTCAGAGTTTCCACTATTAATTACATTTCTCCTCCTAGTTTAATTTTAATTAAACGTTTCCTTCCTTCTCTTCCCTTCCTCCTCCCTCTCTTCCTCTTTCTTTTTCTTTCCTCTCTCCCCTTTCCTCCTCTCTTCCTTCCTTCCTTCCTTTGTTCTTTTTTTCTCTCTTTCTTCCTCCCTCCCCCTTCCCTCTTTCTCTCTCCTCTGCTCCTTCCATTCTTTCTTCTTTATCTATAACACCAGCAACCATGCATGTTAAGGCCATATTGTGTTTCCAAGGGGAACTTAGGAGCTAAGGAAACTTTCTGATTATAGCCTTCTTTGGATAAACCTCATGTGTGTGTGTGCATGATGTATCCTAATTTTTGAAGCTTGAATTTAGATATGCTCCCTTAAATATCAATCATCTCTATCTCCTTAAAAATTACTATCCTTAAAACTAAATAATGAGGAGTCTTCCTGTTGTCTGAAAGTGGAGGGGTTAAGATTGGAATTTGGAAAATTAATCCTTATGTCTTGCCCATTTTCATCCTATGTCTTGGTCTTAAATTAGTTACTGGAAGGAGAATGGTCCCTCTGTCAAACTCTTGGACATCTAAACCCAGGAATTGAGTTCAGCTCCTACGTTCTCACCAAGGTTATCGACCAGCTTCTACAAAGCCAAATATTTGTTTTCTAATGAAAGTGGAAGGAGATTTCAGCGGAGTAAAAACGCCCTTGCATCTAGAAAAAATGGCATCTGTTTTCTTTGAATCAATTCCCAAAGATTATGCAGTACATTTTAATGGTGCTCAGGGGACCTATAGTGTGTGTGTCTGAAAAATGAGGATGAACATTCTCTACGTCCCCCAGGAAGATAAACCTCTGCCCCGCCCCCAAAGAAGAGATCATGAAGTAAAGTGTTATTAATCCAGACGTGATAGGGAATGCCATATTTCCAGAGATGATACTTGTTAAAATATTGATGGTAAACCACCTTCCCATCTTGGATTAATTTTGACCCAGCCTGGCCATTCATCAGAAAATACATAATTCTATCATATTTGGAGGATTTTTGAAAAAGAATATTTATGAAGCCATCAACTTTAGTCAATGAAATAGGACAGTTAAAAGACTACAAAATATGTCTCAGCTTGGCACAAGGAGAGTGATTCTGGATAAAGCTGGTTTTATTAATTTAACTGATGGGAAGATATGGGGGTGGCTTATCAAGTTAAATGTTACCTATTCAGGAATCACAAATTGCCTGGGGGATTACATAAGTAGGTTAATATTAATAACCAGGTTAATATTTAACTAAGGTTAAATAACCAGACTTCCAGTAAAGAACCTAAGAAAAGGTATCTTGAAAGTTACCCTTAAAGGTATCTTGAAAGTCAGTTAAGGATGTTTGTACTTAAGTGAGAAAGGGAGGGGGGCTCTTGAGGAAATTCATGTTTAATATGAAACACCTGTGTCAGCTGATGAACAGCTGAAGAGGGAAAGGAAGGGAGGAATAGAAGGGGGAGGGAGGAAGAGAAGAAAGAATCAGAGGGGTCAGTGATGCACTGAGTACAGAGCTTGAAAGTCAGGTGCAGATGACACCAAGACCTCCATCTTCGAAGCTGGACAAACAATGGAATTAAACAGTCGCAGGTGCCATTTTCATCACTAAAATAACCAAATGTTCATCCCTTGGACACGTGATAGGGTAAGAAGATGAAGTGAACATGTGACATTGACTTGAAATGAACATCCTTCATGGCAGATCCTCCAAAGCGCATCCTTCTCTATTTGTCTCAGTCCTTACTCTTTCTTCTTAGGTGAAGACTGTATGAAGCATTATGCTGGAAACAGACCAGAGTTCCCTTTGGACATACTCTATCCCAGCAGCTCAGTATGTCCTACAAAGGATCACTTAGAAGCCCCCTCACAGAAATGGAACTTCTGGCGGAAAGCTTAAGTAAAGCATCCAGTTTCACACTGATTGGTGAATCAATGCCCGTGTTAAAAAGGAGTGGTTCTTGCCCTGATGTTTCTGCCACTGATGATTGAGTAATTGAACACAGGATCAACCATTATGATTAGGACCAGCGGGACCCTTGCTTTTCTCTGCATTAATACCAAGCACACCCACTGCTGTTGAGAAAGTCTCTGTCGTAATTTATCTTGAATCACCAGCTGAGAGGCTCTACCAGTGTACTCACCAGTCATACTGCGTCACTTTAGAACGTGGTTGCCAGCAGTAAAGTAGCACTCAGGTCTGAGCCGTGGGCTAGATGCTTCACACACACACTGTCTCGTTTTTGCTGTTGTTCAGTCCCTAAGTCATATCTGACTCTTTTGTGACCTCATGGATTGCAGCACACCAGGCTTCCCTGTCCTTCACTTTCTCTTGAATTTTCTCAAACTCATATCCATTGAGTCACTGATGCCATCCAGCCATCTCATCCTCAGTGGCCCGCTTCTCCTTCTTCTCTCAATCTGTCCCAGCATAAGGCTGTTTTCCAGTGAGTCAGTTCTTCGCATCAGGTGGCCAAAGGATTGGACCTTCAACTTCAGCATCAGACCTTCCAATGACTATTCAGGGTCGACTTCCTTTAAGGTTGGCTGGCTTGATCTCCTTGCTGTCCAAGAGACTCTCAAGAGTCTTCTCCAGCACCACAGTTCCAAAGCATCCGTGCTTTGATGTTCAGTCTTCTTTATGGTCCAACTCTCACATCCATACATGGCTACTGGAAAAACCATAGCTTGGACTAGATGGACCATTGTCAGCAAAATGATGTCTCTGCTTTTTAATATGCCCATATTGGGAGAGGTGATGTTTGCTGCTCACAGGCGCTCCCTCAGAAGGTCTGGGATACGTGCAATGCAGGTTCACACCTGTGCCTCTTGTGCAAACATCGACACTGCAGAAGAGTGTCAGCACCCGTCATTCAGGACTCTATCTAGCTTCGTCTTCCCTGGTAACTTCCTTTCTCAACCCATAACTGAGTTCTATTTCCTTTTCATGCATCCTGTGTGACCTGCCGTGTGCTTTCCTTTTTCTTAAACGTCCTCCCACTTGACCGTAAATCCTTTCCATTCTCAAAGACTGTGAGAGTCCTGCCACCTTCAGAAAACCTTTCCTGATTTGCCCAGTTGGAATCCCTCCTTCCCCTTCTTCTACCTATACCCTGATTCTCATTACAGGGTCCCTGTCTTCCCTTATCCTTTTAAGTTTCATTTACATTTTTGGCTGTGGTCCATCTTCATTGTGGCTCTCAGGCTTTCTCTAGTTGCAGTGAGCAGGGGCTACTCTCTAGCTGCAGTGCGTGCACTTCTCATTAAAGTAGCCTCTCGTTGTGGGGCGCGGGCCCAGCAGTTGTGGTGCATGGGCTTAGTTGCCCTGGGGCACGTGGGATCTTCCCAGACCAGGGATGCAACCCGTGTCCCCTGAAATGGCAGGTGGATTCTTAACCATTGGAACACCAGGGAAGTCCCGCTCCCCTTGTTTTTTAAGTGTCTATACCTCGCCTCCCCAAGTTGCCTTGCACCATTATGGTTGCTCAGTAAACATTCTGCTGCTAATCTCCTTAAACTATCCAGGAGGGGTGTTGCGTGCAGTCCTCCGAGACACCTAGACGTCTGCTTCCCAAATTCATGACGCTTCCCTCATTAGGAAATTGACAAGCTGCCTAACTGAACAGTCTCCAGCATGTTATAAATGTTTGGATTAAACCACCATCAAAGCGCAGTCACTGCAGAGCCAATAAAAAAGTGACCTTGTCTTCCCCCTCTTTATTTGCGTGTTTTCTACAGTCTCATCTCCAAAAAGAACAGGAGAAATTGGTGAACAGCTGGGGATGGGAGATGTCCTTCACACATCCTATATTTGGAACTGGTAGAAATAGCCACTATGATTTTGTGTGTGTTCCACAGGATAGATGTGATTTGAAAATTTTATCTTGGTTGGGAGCCCCTTGATGGCAGGGCCTTATTCATCTCAGCATCATGTGCCAGGGGTGAGTTGCTCAACCACAGTGTGGAAAGCTCTTTGTCCCAGGGAGCTGTCCTTTGCCCTGTAGGGTGTACAGCAGCAGCATCCTCGCCCTCAACTCACAAGTTGCCTGGAGCACCCCTTCCCCAGGTCATGCCTATGGAAAAAATGTCTTCAGACCTCAGCAGTGTCTCCTGCTGAGAGAAATTACTCCTGGTAGCCATGTATGAATGGAAGGGTTGGACAATAAAGAAGGCTGAGTGCTGAAGAATTGATGCTTTTGAACTGTGGTGCTGGAGAAGACTCTTGAGAGTCCCTTGGACAGCAAGGAGATCAAACTAGTCAATCCTAAAGGAAATCAATCCTGCATATTCATAGTAAGGACTGATGCTGAAGCTGAAGCTCCAATACTTTGGCCACCTAATGCGAAGAACTGACTCGTTGGAAAAAATCCTGATGCTGGGAAAGATGGAGGCAGGAGGACAAGGGGACAACAGAGGATGAGATGGTTAGATAGCATCACTGACTCAGGACATGAGCTTGAGCAGACTCTGGGAGATGGTGAAGGGCAGGGGACCCTGGCGTGCTGCAGTCCATGGTGTTGCAAAGAGTTGGACAGGACTTAGTGACTGAACAACAACAAAAATATACTCGTGGAGGGTCTTACCAGATATTTATGAATGGACATGTAAAACCTACCAAAGTTTTGACATTATCAATTAGCTTGTTTTCTGCCTCTGAGGAACAATGAATCCACTTAAGCAGAAACTTAGAAGAAACACATTTTACTCAATACCTAATTAGTGGGTAAAACCTTTCTGTAAACCACCCCCAAATTCCTGTTTTCACCTTTTTATCGACTTAAAAATGTCATGAAGGTGGGAATTCCCTGGCAGTCCAGTGGTTAAGAACCCACCTTCCAATTCAGGCTGTGCAGGTTTGATCCCTGGTTGGAGAACTAAGATTTCGTGTGCCTTGCAGCCAAAGCAACATATAAAACATAAGCAATAGTGTAACAAATTCAATAAAGGCTTTAAAATGGGCAACATCAAAAAATATTTTTTAAAAATATAGTGAAGCTGTGTCTCTGGCTGGAACCCAAGCCACATTTGGCATTTTCAAAAAAGATGCCATCCAAGTGAGGTTACAATTTTCTAGGTAAACACATATTCCAAGGGTTGCAAGCTCTTCCACTGCATTAAAAATACTTTATCCAAAACAATACTCGAGTCCTCAACTTTCACTTGGAGTATAGTCATCACGGAGAGTGAGATATATGTGTGTTGAAATACTAGTCCTGACTGCATGGACTCCCCATCACAAGTGGAAGTGTGTGTTTAAAGTCCTAAAAAATACCCAGTTGTATTAATGCTTGAGAATCTAAATTGCATGTCTTAGTGAGGTCTTTTTACTTAACAGTTTTACTAAGCACCATCCCCAGCTTATGGAACAGTCTCAGCTCAGTGGGGTATAAACATAAGCTAGTTTTCTTCTTCTCTACTCTCTGCTCCCAGCTGTGCTGGGTTGCATATTTTGCCCCCATCCCTTAATAACATCTTAAGGAGATTTTTCAGCTTTCTGGTTAGCACAGTCTCAATTGGAATTCATGCCTGTTGTTTTCTCTTTTTAAAGCAACATGTTGTTTCTGAAAATTCCTTCTCCTTTTTACTAGTCAAACTTACAGCTTTAGAGCCTGAAGAGGTGAGGGGAGTATTTTCCCTCTTCCTCTGCAGCTTTCTTTTGTCTTGGATTGGAGAGGATGAGGACTTTGCATGCCTTTGGGGCAAGAAGGAAGAGACTGGGTTCTGGCCTCTCAAACTCTAAAATGGAGTTGTTAACTAGAGTTCCCTGAGCTATGCAGTATAATCTCATTTGCTATCTTTTTAAACATTGGGCTTCCCAGGTGGTTCAGTGGGAAAAGAATCTTCCTGCCAATGCAGGAGCCTCAAGGGATGTGGGTTAGATCCCTGGTCTGGGAAGATCCTCTGGAGGAGGACATGACAACTCACTCCAGTATTCTTGCCTGAAAAATCCCATGGACAGAGGAGCCTGGCAGGCTATAGTCCATGGCATCACAAAGAGTCGGACACGACTGAGTGACTGAGCATGTACGCACACGTCAGTACTGTATATGTGTCAATCCCAATCTCCCATTCCTCCCACCTCCCTTTCCCTCTTAGTACCCATATATTTGCTCTCTACACCTGTGTCTCTATTTCTGCTTTGTAAAAGCAATTATCTATACCATTGTTCTAAATCCAACATATATGCATTAGTATACAATATTTGTTTTTGTCTTTCTGAATTTACTCTGTATAACACTCTTTAGGTCCATCCAAGTCTGTAAAATGACATACTGTAGCTTCCTTGATGGAGAAGGAAATGGCACCCCACTCCAGTACTCTTGCCTGTAAAATCCCATGGACAGAGGTGCCTGGTAGGTTACAGTCCATGGGGTCTCGAAGAGTCAGACATGACTAAGTGACTTCACTTTCACTTTTCACTTTCATGCATTGGAGAAGGAAATGGCATCCCATTCTCGTATTCTTGCGTGGAGAATCCCAGGGATGGAGGAGCCTGGTGGGCTGCCGTCTACGGGGTCTCACAAGAGTCGGACGTGACTGAAGCGACTTAGCAGCAGCAGCTTCCCTGATAGCTCAGTTGGTAAAGAATCTGCCTGCAATGCAGGAGACCCCTGTTTGATTCCTGGGTCAGGAAGATCCGCTGGAGAAGGGATAGGCTACCCACTCCAGTCTTCTTGGGCTTTCCCTTGTGGCTCAGCTGGTAAAGCCTTCAATGTGGGAGACCTGGGTTCAATCCCTGGGTTGGGAAGATTCCCTGGAGAAGGGAAAGGCAACCCATTCCAGTATTTGGCCTGGAGAATTCCATGGACTGTGTAGTCTATGTCACAAAGAGTCAGACATGACTGAGCGACTTTCACTTCATTCACTCACTTGTAGCACAGAGAACTGTGCTTAATGCACTGTGGTGCCCTGAATGGGAAGGAAGTTCAAAAGGGTGGGGGGTGTAAATATATATATATATATAATATATTAAGTGTTAGTCACTCAATCATGCCCGACTCTTTGCAACCCCAAGAACTGCAGCCCACCAGACTCCTCTGTCCATGAGATTTTCCAGGCAAGGGTACTAGAGTGGGTTCCCATTTCCTTCTCCAGGGGATCTTCCCAATGCAGGGATCGAACCTAGGTCTCCTGCACCACAGGCAGATTCTTTACCGAGTGAGCTACGAGGGAAATGTATATATATATATATATGTATGTATATGCACAAATGGCTGATTCATTTTACTGTACAGTAGAAACTAGCACAGTGTTGTAAAACAACTTATAGTCCATCAAAAATTAATTTGAAGAATTTATACCATAATGCTATCTTTCCTGCAGATAAAATTATTTATCTTTGTTAGTTCATGAATTTATATCATAATGCTATCTTTCCTGCAGATAAAATTATTTATCTTTGTTAGTTCATAATTTTAGAAATACCTTATTATCTCATACTTTTAGTCATACATTATTTTTATCACTATATGATTAAAAATTTTAAAGTGTAAAAAATAAATACCAACAGTGCTGTTGTATTCCTCTTGCTTCTGATTATTGCAGTTTACCTGGTTTCTCTTTGGCATATATTCTAGTCTTCTCTTTTCGTGATGCACAAATATCAAGATACCTCAGATAGACTTGCAGGGACCTCCTAGTCCCTCAGTTTCTCCCTGTGGAAAATCCATTTTCAGCCAAACCTCATTCAGCTTCCTCCCTGGTGTCTATTCCAACAATACATCCCACAGGCCACGCAGGTGACCCTCTAGGGATGTGCTGGCAACCTGGCTTAAGCCCAGCCCTTTCTGCTAGAACTATGTCAGTGACAGCCAACTCACTCAGGCTTCCTGTGCCAAATGGTAGGATGGAAAGTTGTTCCCCTGTTCCACCGCTCCCAGTCTGTCTAATGGTGTTCCCTCATTCTATTTTGCCCTTGTGCTTAGCTATGTCCCTTAGACATCCATCAGGTTTGCTGCAGCAGCAGGCATCCTACTGGGAAAGAATTCAGTTCCCATTCTTTCAGGCACTCCTGATATTTGCATGGGATTCTTACTGCCTAAGAGGCTTCCCAGGTGGCTCAGTGGCAAAGAATCCACCTGCCAATGCAGGGGACACAGGAGACTGGAGGTTTGATCCCTGGGTCGGGAAGATTCCCCTGGAGAAGGAAATGGCAACCCCCTCCAGTATTCTTGCCTGGAGAATCCCATGGACAGAGTAGTGTGGTGGGATACAGTCCAGGAGGTCTCTAAGAGTCAGACACGACTGAAGCGACTGAACACAGACACACACACTCACACACTCACTGCATGAACACTTGACTTCTTGAGTGAGGTGGGGAGCAGGTGCCAGCGCTCTTTGATATATGATCATTTTTTTAATATATATTTATTTGTTTGGCTTCTCGATTCTTAGTTGTGGCAGGCAGTATCTTTAGTTTCCACATGCAAACTCCTAGTTGCAGCTTGTGGGATCTAGTTCTCCGACCAGGGGTGGAACCCAGGCCCCCTGCATTGACAGCTCGGAGTCTTTGCCACTGAACCACCAGGGGAGTCCCATGTGATCCATTTTTCTTAAACCCTCATGCTCATTGCCAGATTCCTCCTGAAACCTGTACCTGTCTTAAAACAATTACATTAGGGACAGACTCATGAATATGGGAACATGGTGAAAACTTTTACTTTTCATAGTTTTTACTATTCATACCATTGGCCTTTGGAAAACATCTATATTTGGTATATATAAGCCATCCCCTTCTCCAGGGGATCTTCCCAACCCAGGGATCAAACTCTCCTGTGTTGTAGGTAGATTCTTTACCATCTGAGCCACCAGGGGAGCCCATATACTACTCAGTTATGGGCTGAGTAGTGTTTCAGTGAAAGTGTCCTAAATTTTCTGTATTTCTATATAATGAATGGCTCCTTTTCAGAGCACATGTGGTGTAATAGCCCTTGTCTTGACATTCTGGGAGGTAGAAAAAGGTTCTTGTGGACCCACACATGGCTGCTTAATGGAGATTCATAACATCAAAAGGGATTGCATGAGAACAAAGTAATTGTCCTTCATGTATGACTATCAACCCAGTTTTCAAAGGAGTGAAATTAAACATTGCAGTTAATTACAGGGACAGTCTCAAATTTGTAGAGCAGTTAACCCATATTCCACCTGTGTTAAGCAAAGAGGTGTGTGTATGTATGCTCTCAGTCCTGTCTGACTCATTGGGGACTCCATGGGCTATAGCCATGGGGTTACTGGGAAGCTTACTATTAGCAGTTACTGGGAAGCTTATAAAATTGAGAGGAGGCTACGCATGCGGTGCGGAGTGGCATGACCATCACAGAGCAATAGTCAGCTGTCTTGTACGGAGGAAACGACTTCCAACGATGTCTTCTGTTCAGCTGTCATTCTGTTCAATTTGAGAGCCCAGGAGAGCACTTTCCATTGGCCAAGATCAGGCCACAGACACCCCCTTACTGAATCCACTTCTGGCAGGGAGAACCAAGATCTGACAGAAGGTGCCTCCAGGAAGCTCTTTATCTTTCAAAGTGGGAAGACAGGGCACCCATCTGTGGTCTCAACAAGCCTGCACAAGGGGAGGGAGATATCACTCCCCTAAAACAAACCTTGAGTTTGTTAGGAAAGTGAATCAATTGTTGGACCACCAAACAGTGATGATCCATCCTTCTTAACCTGTTAGATTTTTGTCCTCTCATCTGGAGGGCTCAGAGCTGCCCCAGCCTGTGTTTTAGGGCAGCTCTTTCCCGGCATTGCCCTTCTTCCCTTCTCTTAGGTGTCTGGAGAAGCCTGCAGTCCCCTTTTGCCTCAGGGTGTATTTATCAGTCACCATTTCTGTAAGGGCTGCGCTGACCTCTCCGTGCTTCCTGAATGCTCCTCTTCCTCTCACTTCCATCCTCTTTATGAAAGTTATTCCTCCAGTGACATTTGCTTTAGTTTTAGTCAATGTCTCTTTCCTTCTCCAAGTTCCCTCTGGCACCTGCACACCCTGGGCACTATTCTTTTCTGCTGTGGGTTCCTCTTCTAGCCTGCCTGCCCTGCCCTGAATTCAGTACAGCAAGTCCCCTACCTATGAACCTTCAAGTTGCAAACTTTCAAAGATGAGAATGTGTGTTCACATGTTCAATCATGTAAGTTAGTTCACATGTCTGGCCCACACTGTCACCTGTGTGTGTCCTCTCTGAGTGGTTGTGCAGTTGTGGAATTTACAGTAGTGAATAGAGTACAGTGGGGCTTCCCAGGTGGCTCAGCAGGGAAGAATCCTCCTGCAGTGCAGAGATCGAAGGAGAAGCAGGTTTGATCCCTGGGAAGATCCCCTGGAGGAGGGCATGGAAACCCACTCCAGTATTCTTGCCTGGAGAATCCCATGGACAGAGGAGCCTGGAGGTCCACAGTCCACAGGGTCAGTTGGACATGACTGAAGCGACTTAGCAGGCACGTGCACACAGAGTACAGTAGCACAGAGTCTTTATGTCAAGCCCAGGATATCTGGAAGCAACTGTCTAACAGTGGTGATGTAGCTTGTACTATACTTTCCAAGGTACGTACTATAAGATTAAAAAGGTGTTTGTTTGTTTTTTTTTTGTTCAGTCAGTTCAGTTGCTCAGTTGTGTCCCCATGGACTTTTCGACCCCGTGGACTGCAATGCGCCTGGCTTCCCTGTCCATAGCCAACTCCTGGAGCTTGCTTAAACTCATGTCCATCTAGTGAGTGATGCCATCCAACCATCTCATCCTCTGTCATCCCTTTCTCCTCCCACCTTCAGTCTTTCCCAGCATAAGGGTCTTTTCTAGTGAGTCATTTCTTCGCATCAGGTGGCCAAAGTATTGGAGCTTCAGCTTCAGCATCAGTCCTTCCAATGAATATTCAGGGTTGATTTCCTTTAGGATCGACTGTTTTGATCTTGCAGTCTAAGAGACTCTCAAACGTCTTCTCCGGCACCACAGTTTGAAAGCATCAGTTTTTCAGGGCTTGGACTTCTTTATGGTCCAACTCTCACATCTGTACATGACGACTGGAATAACCCATAGCTTTGACTATATGCATCTTTGTTGGCAAAGTGATGTCTCTGGCTTTTTAATATGCTGTCTAAGTTTGTCATAGCTTTCCTTCCAAGGAGTGTAGTGACTTTTAATTTTATGGCTGTAATTAGCTGGCTACTTAGACTAACTTTGTTGGACTTAATGCACAAATTTGATGTTAGTACTGAACATGCTCTCAGAATGAAACTTGTTCATATGTAGGGGAATTACTGTACCCACTTGTCTAAACTGAGGTTCTGTTTTCTTTTTTAGTGCATTTACCCTCCCTACTCCCATCTGCCTGGCTCTGCTGCTAGAATGTGTTGTTGAATGTGGAGAAGCAGAGGTCTCAGACTGCCCATGTGGATAATAAGGGACCACAGTCTGACTCCTTGCCCCTAGCATCACCAGCATGATCACCGGTTACATCTTTGTTACTCTCTGTCCATACAAGGGAAGTCTCTTGATGTCCCTGAGGAATACTTGTTATTATACAAAGTCATTTTGACTTCTTGAGAATAGACTCCTAACTAAGAAGACTGATCTTACTCCTGGAAAATTATGTGTTCTGTTCTGTCCAACAGACATAAGAGCCTCCCATATTGCCTAGGTACCAGCTTGCAGACATTAAAGCTGTCAACACAAGGACAGCAGTATTAGAGCCAAAACCCAGAGCTTGATGGAATGGATGCCGAGGGTGTGTTTAGATGAACTATACCCATTCAGGGTTCACGGTTGCCAAGAACAATGTCTTAAAACCATTGGCTTGATTTTTTTTTTTTTTTAATTCCCATTGCTTAAGAGATCTCTGAGAACTGTTGCCAAGTCTAATTTATTCACCAGTGTATCTTCCACCTAGGCAAAGGGCCTGGCGCAAATGCTTAACACATTTTGCTTGAATGAGTGAATGAATGACCCAATCAATGAATTGCTTTGAGATTCTTCTAAAGGAATCCTGACTTGTATGCATCTCTCAGGCTTCAAGTCACAGCTCTTTGAGTGGGCTCTGAAGCCACGGCCCTTCCAGAGAGACCCTGCCTTCTTGCTCTGGGGCCGTAGCAACCGATGTACATGTGTTTTATTATTTACTGACTTTTTTGACTATGCCACGCCCACTCACCCTCTCCTTCAGTATTCTCTTTTCCTGGGATGGTGGCACTATGTTTTTTAGAATCCATTATTAATATTTCTATTTCTTCCTTTTTCCTGTAGTCTCTCTCTTGAGTTGAAACTTACCTTGAACTGTCACATTCTAATATGTCTCTTCTTTTGGCTACTCAAGACTTCTATCCGTTTCCCTCTGGGTTTTCTGCAAAATTTAGAAGCATGACCCTTGCCTTTCTGTTATGGAGATGGATACCCAATAAATGGCAAAGATAATCCAGGGATATTTATCACCAAATGCTTAGTCAGTGTTGCCACACAGCTGATTTATAACACAGGACCACAATCTACCTTTAGCAAAACTGCAAACAGAAAATCTTGGATTTTAAAAGTAGCATTGACATATATACACTACTCTGTGTAAACTAGAGAGCTCTCGGGAAGCTGCTATATAGCCCTGGGAGCTCAGCTCCGAGCTCTGTGATGACCTAGAGGGTGGGAGGGAGGTTCAGCAGGGAGGAGATACGTGTCTACGGAGAGCTGATTCACTTTGCTGTATGGTGGAAACTAACACACACTGGAAAGTGATTATTATTAAGTAGTGAAAGTGAAAGTTGCTCAGTCGTGTCCGACTCTTTGAGACCCCATGGACTATAGTCCATGGAGACAGCAGAAGTTTTGAAAGACTTGACTATACTGGATATTTACCTTAAATCTGAAGAAGGAAGCACTTTAAAAAAATTTATTTTCTTTAGTTTAATATTTTTTAAAAAGCTGGAGTATAATAATAATCATCAAAGAGCAGTTATACTCCAGGTAATTAAAAAAAAAAAAAACTGAAGAAAATAAATTTTAAAAAATGTACTTCCTTCTTCAGATTTAAGGTAAATATCCAGTATAGTCAAGTCTTTCAAAACTTCCACTGTCTCCAACTATGCTTATAGGAAGAGGGGAAAAAGAATAGATATCACTTTGCAATTTATGTTGTTACCAGCGTGCAACTGAGTACATGCAATTGACTCCAAATGTTCTGTACATTCTAATTTTTGTCCCCTAGCGTCCTCCCCTGTTGACTTCAAGTTAACGCGTAATGTGAAATAGGACATCCCTCATAAATTCTGCATCATCAGAGTAATGTGGCTTTGACGATGTGCTGCATTTTCAATGGGCACTGTCACAGAAGGACAGTGGGGGGCCCAGGAGGCTTCTGTCTTCTGTTTTTCAATTTCCCTTCTGCGTCTGCCATGTGATGAGTCTAATTATAGCCAGGAGCCTACAGCAGTGTTTCTTCAGCTAGTAAGGTGTGTGAGGTTCCTTGGATCTGTATGATACCCCCAGATTTTTACAGTGCGTGTCTTTGTTGTTGTTTTCCAGTCACTAAGTCATGCCCGCCTTTCTGCAAGCCCATGAATTGGAGCCCGTGAGACTCCTCTGTCTGTGGGATTTCCCAGACAAGGATACTGGAGACGATTGCCATTTGTTTCTCCAGGGGATCTTCCTGGCCCAGGGATTGAACCTGCATCTACTACATTGGCAGGTGAATTCTTTACCACTGAGCCACCTGGAAAGCCCAGCATGTGTCTTAGGCCCAATTTAAATAGAAGGGTAATTCAGAAAGATGAAAGGGACATTGATGATGCAGGAGTTACCAGTGTTGGGCAGGTTCAGTAATGCATCTCCATGGCTTATTTGACTCATTGGACTTACATGACATTTCCAGAATGTTACACATATGTGGAGGAGAGGAGCCTGGCATAGCTCAACTATTCATAGGGAGTGGTGGTGATTTCTTCTGATACTCTGCTCATCAGGGGGGATTTCTCTCTATGCACTGCCTGTCCCTGGGGAAGAAGCCAGCGCGCACTCATGTTTACTACTGGGAAGTACAGCTGCAGCTCCAGAGAACATGCTGGAATGCAGTCACTTCTTCACCTGCTCTCAGCTCGTGCATCTCAGGCTTTATGACTTGGGAACCTTCTTCAGATGCCTATGCCATTGGATAGGTAGGTCTCGGACGAAGCCAGAGATTCTTACAAGCTTCGGAGCGACACTGACATGGCTGGCATGTCACACTATGAGTAGCAGATTTTATAGGGTCTGCGTGCATGCTAAGTGGCTTCATTCATGCTAAGAACCCGACTCTTTGTGACCCTATGAACCGTAGCCCATGAGGCTCCATTGTCTACGGGATTCTCCAGGAAAGAATACTGGAGTGGGTTGCGGTGCCCTCCTCCAGGGGATCTTCCCAACCCAGGGATCAAACCCACATCCCTTATGTCCCCTGCATCGGCAAGCTGGTTCTTTACCACTAGTACCACCTGGGAATCCCTTTATAGGGTCTAACCCAGGAATAACCATACTTGTACTTAGATGTCTCTGTAGTAGAGGTTCATACAGAAGAGAAAAACAGCAGATGTCAGTATAGAATAGGAAGCCTGAATTGAGTTGTGACTGTATTATTTCATAGCACAATCTAGGGGCCACTGTTCTTATCCCCATTATAAGCTGAAGGGCTGTACAGATTTAGTGACATAATCAAGTCACATGGTTAGTAACAGAGTTCGTGGTATAGATGGAATTTGAACTCAGGCAGTCTGATTTCAGAGACCGCACCTAAAGCCTATAGTGACAGAGACTATAAATGCCTTTAGATGAAGCTGATTTGTCTAGAGTGTAGTGTTTAGAGTTTTACCATCTTCATCATTATAAACCCTAAGTAAATATTACTCGAGTATCTGAGGCCATGCAACTGATGAGAGAAGGCAACGTGGTCCAACTGGAGGCCAGCAGATAACACTAGTTGGATGCCGAAATTCAGAAAACTGTGTGTGTGTGTGTGTGTGTGTGTGTGTGTTTGTGTGTGTGTATACACATACATGTGTGTGTACACATACATGTGTGTATACATCATCTATAATAATTGGCTGCATGGAGAATATGACCTATGGGACAAGATAAAGAAAGGTATATTGTTTCAACTGATGATTACCAAAGGGAAAGGTGGTTGGAGTGATAAATTAGGTGACTGGGATTAATATATACATGCAACTATATATAAAATAGATCTGCTGTTTAGCACAAAGTACTATCCTTAATACTCTGTAATAACCTATATGGAAAAACACCTGAAAAAGAGTAGATATATAAATAAGTGTAATTAAATCACTATGCTATACACCTGAGACTAACACAGCATTGTAAATCAACTATATTCCAAGGTAAAAGAAACATTTTTTAAAAAGGTAAAGAAATACTTATTCTTAGGAAGTTTGAGATGATTTATGGATTAATTCTATCTTTTTTAGATTTATGCTTTTTCACTTGTTTTTATTCAAGTAAAAGTCATATCACAGAAGACTAGCCATGTTTTAAGCGTGTAATCAGTTTCATTTAGTACACGTACAATGTGCATCACCTGTAAACAAGTGGAAATATGGTTAACATCATTAGTCATTCTAGAAATGAAGATCAAAAACCACGAGGCAATATCACTTCACACCCACAAGGATGGCTATTCAAAGAAAAAAAAAAAAGAAAGTAAGAAGTATTGTCAAGGGTGTGGAAAACAGTTTCCAAGGAGGGTTTTTAATAATTTGGGCTTCCGTGGTGGCTCAGATGGTAAAGAATTTGCCTGCAATGCAGGAGACTGGGGTTCAATCCCTGGCTGGGGAAGATCCCCTGGAGAAGAGAATGGCAACCCACTCCAGTACTCTTTCCTGGAGAATCCCATGGACAGAGGAGCCTGGCAGGCTACAGTCCATGGGATTGCAAAGAGCTGAATATGACTGCGTGACTAACATACTCTCAATACGTGAGAATTCTCAGTCCCTTTTGATGAATGAGTTATTATTGCCTTTTTCTGAGTGCATCTTGATTTTCCTCACTGTTTCCTTCAGAGTTTCTGTCTTAGTTGCTAAATTCCAATTCTTTTGTGCCTGTTGATAGAGTCGCCATTATAAGAAATGGTGCCAAACTTAGTGCTTTAGAATTGAGAGGTTATTTCCTCATCACCATGATCCATTGTCGATTCTTAGCTAGGACCAGGTGGGGAGGTTGATGAGCCTAGGTACTCCACTCCCCCCAAGCATTCTGTTCACTCTGTCATGTAGCAGGGCCTGTATGATTCAAATAAGAGTCCTCCCCCATTGCTCCCTCCACAAGGCTGACTCCTCCAATCCCAGAAAAGGAACAGATGACAACTTTTGATGCAGAAAGCATCTGTTCCATGGTGGCTCTCTTCCCTGGCAGAAAACCTCCATTGGAATTTTTGGACACTCTTGCTCCTAGGAAGGTAACGTAAGACAAACCTATACAGCATATTAAAAATCAGAGACAGCATTTTGCCAATAAGGTCTGTATAGTCAAAGCTCTGGTTTTTCCAGTAGTCATGTATGGATGTGACAGATGGACTGTGAAGAAGGCTGAACACCGGAGAATTGATGCTTTCAAACTGTAGTGCTGAAGAAGACTCTTGAGAATCCCTTGGATTGCAAGGAGATCCAACCACTCAATCCTGAAGGAAGTCAGCCCTGAATATTCAACCCTTCCATTTCATTGGAAGGACTGCTGCTGAAGCTGAAGCTCCAATACTTTGGCTACCTGATGCAAAGACCTGGCTCATTGGAAAAGACCTTGATGCTGGAAAGATTGAAGGCAAAAGGAGAAGGGAGTGGCAGAGGGTGAGATGGTTAGATAGCATCACTGACTCAATGGACATGAGCAAACTTCAGGGGATAGTGACCAGGGAAGCCTGTTGTGCTGCAGTCCATAGGGTCGCAAATGGTCAGACGCGACTTAGCCAGTAAACAACAACAAAGACAAAAGTCCCCTCCCTCCTGAGCCTTCTTTGCATGCCCCGTGTCCCGCCCCCTGGGTCATCACAGAGCACCGGGCTGAGCCCCTGTGCTCAGCAGGCTCCCACTAGCTGTCTGTTTTCCGCACAGTAGTGTGTATATGGCAGTGTCGTTCTCCAAATTGCTCCACCCTCCCCTTACCCATGTCTGCATGTTCATTCTCTACATCTGCGTCTCTGTTCCAGCCCTGCAAAAGGTTCTTCTGTATCGTCTTTCTAGATTCCAGATATATGTATTAGTATGCAATATTTGCTTTGCTCTTTCTGACTTACTTCACTCTGTGTGACGGACTCTAGGCCCATCCACATCACTACAAATGACCTAATTGTGTTCCTTTTTATGGCTGAGTAATATTCCACTGTGTATATGTACTGCGTCTTCATCATCCATTCATCTGTCAATGGACATTTATGTTGTGTCCATGCCTGGCTATTGTAAATAGTGCTTCAGTGAACTCTGGGGTACATGTGTGTTTTTGAATTGTGGTTTTCTCAGGGTTTATGCCCAGTATGACCCAGATATAGCTTTCAACCCTAATTCTGCCACTTGCTGTGTGTGTAAGCTTGGACAAGTCAGTCAGTTCCCCTGTGCCTTCACTTTCCCAAACAAATCTTAAGAGCAGTGCTTCTAGGAGTGTCTGCCATTTAAATCAGATTGTGTAGGAAATGTTCAGCACACTGCCTGGCACACAGCACTCAGTATTAGTTATAATTGTCCCTATCTCTGCCCTATTTCTTTCCCCTATTGTATGGTTTTGATCTGCTTGCAGAGTAATAACTGCTTTTAATTTTTTAAACTTGTGTAATTCTTACATTTTTCTTCTAGCTCTTAGTTACCTTTATACTTAATCTTGAACATTTTGAGACTTCTTGAATAGACAGAGAAACTTTAAGTATAATTTTTCAAAGTTTTCTCCACAGGCAGCCAACCGAAGAGTGAAAATTTTCTATTGTTTAGGGGAAAGGCAAGTTTATTGCTTTTTGTATATACTGCATGAACCCACACCCCAGCAGTGTGAGTCCTGTGCAGAGCCTTAAATGTCTCTGTTTTTCATGAAACAGAGCAGGCGGCCCTTACTATGCAAAGTGGAAGGACTGAGTGATGCTCTTGTTCACTCACTAAGTCATGTTTGACTCTCCTGACCCTATGGAGTGCAGTCCACCAGGATCCTCTGTCCATGGGATTTCCCGGTTGAGAATACCTGAGTGGGTTGCCATTTCCTTCTCCAGGGGATCTTCCCAGCTCAGGAAGTGAACCCAGGTCTCCTGTGTTGCAGGCAGATTCTTTACTGTCCAAGCCACCAGGGAAACCCAAGAGGTGAGCCAAAAGACTTAAAAATAAACTTACTTTTTCATATTAATAATGAATATCTAAATGCATTGACCCAAGGAAAGTTTGTATCAGGCTATGCAACTAGCATTTCACACCGTTGACTGACATCTGGTTTTTGAAATAAACCTGGAGATTTGCAAGCTATGGCTGACTAGAGGGCAGATGCTTACCTGTTTCTTTCTTCCTTCTCGAGCAACATCTCACACGGGGGCCCGGGCTGTGGAGTGGATTAAATTCAGGGATGGGCTCAGATTCCCGTCACCCTGCTGCTTGCGTTCCTTTGAGCCTGGTGATCAAGAGCTGAAAGAAGATGTCTCAGTGGGCAACAGCGTGATCGGCCTCCCTGCGTGGGGCCACGGTCTTAGACTTGGGCTCTGTCTTCTGGGGTGCCACAGTCATCTTCTTTGTAAGACTGTCTGTGAACATCATTAACCTGCCATTGACTTCCTCCAAGTACATTAATGGGGACCACACAGTGTTGAGTCACAGTTTGAAAGGGTGTTTGTCATCACAGTGTGACAGCTCCCTGCTCCCTGATACTTGAGTGTTTACCATTCCTCTTCCTCTGCCTCCTTCCCTGGGCTAGTCCATCCTGTAGCAGTGATTACATCCAAGGCAATTTTGATCAATAGTTTTGCTCCCTTCAAAATGAAACAAGTTCAGTGTTTTAGCAGCTGATGAGAGGTGTTCTCAAAATGTGGTACATTTTGTACCCCATGCCTTTGATTGAAGAATTTTTTAGGTGGGGGAAAACATTTTCTTGGCTTAATGTTTAAAATTCATAGTACGGTGTCTCTTCCCTACAGACTCTAGCTTATGAATTCAGGAATCCTGGGCGTTGTAGCAGCTGCCCATCATTAAGATGCTTTGCTTGACTGCCTGTGACATCAAAAGATGGAAGAGCAGAAACCCCTTGGATGATATCCATCCTTATGTATGGACCTGAAAAAGGTCTACTTGAAGAAATATTTGCTTTCCTAACAATGATATCTGGCTCAGCTTGGGACACTATTTCTTTCTCTCTCAGACCTTTCTTTCCTGAATCCTGGGCTTTACACATTTTTATATCTTGCTGTGACTCAAGAAGACCTTTGCTGCTCTGTTTTTTTTTTTTTTTCCCTCCCACTTACACACCCTTCTGACCTGGATGACTTTTGACTGGTTAGAGGAAGGCACTTTGGGGGAAAATCTATAGGATTATGTGAAACATTTTCCCTGAAGTTCACGCTGAGGCTATCTCAGAAGAAGTTAGGGTCTCTGTTGAAACACTCTCTGTAAGATGAGTTTTTAGAAATGTTACAGCAGGGCCTTTCCTGGGAGGAGGAGTATCCGTGCAAGACATTCTGCATGGGAAAAATGAGAGCAATGGGAGGGCAAGAGATAAAGGTCATTGGGGGCATTTGGGACCCAAAGAAACACGGAACACTTTCCTCTTAATCGTAAAAGGTACCAATGAGAAGGATCATGAAAAGTACCATGACTGTGATCTCTTACCTTGCTAGGTGTAAACCTGTATAGGAGGAGATGCTTTGCTGAGTGTTGTTTGTCTCCGCATTTCAAGCATTAATACAGTATTTAAAGCATAGTTGCCCAGTGACTGCCAGGCTGCTCACTCAGAGAGCAGTGAGTCCTGCTTAAGGTTGGCATCCACTTTATAGTACTTCAGCTCCACTTTGAGGGAAGAGAGATATTTCTGGGTCATTACATAAATGAGGACAGGAAATTTACACAAGAGCATTGAATGGATTCAAATCAAGAATGTCTAGACAGCAGTGGAAGAGTCTTGCCCCGTGACCCGTCTTGGAAACACTTGGAAAATATTTGTACCCAAAGTATTGCTCAGTTTCAATGTGCAGTTTAGGTAAATTGGTGTTCTAGGAAGTTCTATAATTTAACATTCCATAGAAATTTTTATGTGTAAATTTAACTCTGTCTCGTTCTCACCAATTATAATGACTATTCATATTGTGGGTTTTTTTGCTTCAAATTGTGTTGTTTCAAATGCCCTTGTCATTAGCTTCATGGTTCCCCATAAGAGATTTGATGCATTTGAGGACCATAAAACCTACAATTTCACTCACTTCATGTCAATCCTGTACTAACTGTGTGCCTTTGAAAGCATTCAGAACCTCAGTTTCCTCATTTGTAAAATAGAGTTTGTAATACTAATCTCTCAAAAGTTATAGTGAGAAAATATAATGAACTAAAGTAGTAATATGCTAAATGATACCAGGCACAGAGAATTAGTAGTAGAAGGTACCCAATGTTGATATCATTATTATTAAGCTTGATCTAATTTAAAATCCACTATCTTTGCCCCATAGCATTATTTGCACATATCTACTTTTAAGATTATTAATTAAGGTTTATTTTTTACAGGAGATGTGGAAAGGGGTGATTAAACATAGGTTATTCAGTTTAAACTAAATGAATTTTTTTTTTACAGGCTGACCATCTGTCAGGGAAATGGCAGAAGGCCTTCCAATAGGACGGAGTTGAATTAAATTAGGAGATAAAAGTAGTAATAATGGCTTTCTTCCAAATAATGTCTCAAAATCTGTCTACTTTTTCCTAGCCCCACTGTCACTACTTTGATCCCAGCTACCCACATCTGGACCACTAACCTCCTAACCAGTCTGCCTGTTCCATGGTCTCCGAACCCAATTTTTGTATAATCATCAGAGCAGTCATTTGAATATTCAAATCAGGTCACTTCACCACATCCCTTCCACCCTCCTGGCCATGAATAAAAACCCAGATAAAATAAAAATGGATAAACTTGGGCTGCTGTTCAACATGATTTGGCCTCTTGTTTTTCTATCAAGCTCTCCTCTCTCCAGCTCTCCCTTTCTAGGTTCTAACCATAGTCACCCCCATGCTGTGTCTAGTCTTAGAAACATGTACTCTTTCTTCTGCTCCGGGGTGCTTCCTGCCACAGTCCCCTGCAAGGTCCACTCCTGCATTATGTTTTAGCTTACACTTGGCATTGAGGCATTCTCTACCCTCCGATAACTCTCCACCACCCCAAAGATCTCATTGCATTCTCTTCTTTTTCTGTATTATTCCCATTCTAGTTTATAACTGCAGATTTGTTATTGTGCTTTCTCATTAAATTGCTTACCACTCTATCCCTGGGACCCATCAGAGTTGCTTGAACACAAAGAGCTTTTGCTTTGTGTTACGCCAGTTGAAACTCACAGCATCTTTGCAAGGAAGGTGTGGGCCAGACTGTCTCAAATGTATAGGTGAGATATATAGTCTAAAATTCAACATGATAAAGGCTTGGAAGTGGAAAAATTGGGTCTGAATCGCAAACTTCTGATGCCCAAACAAGGGCTCTTTCAGCTTGAATACTGTGCATTCCTGACACTGTCTATTATGGTCTGTGTCGTAATTGACTCCTGTTGGTCAAGGTCGGGCCATCTTTCATAAAGCACTTGAACAGGCATTCTCACTGCATACATGTCACCTGCCAAACATTGTCCTAGTTATAGCTCAAACCCTTTCTCATCTCTTCTGTTCAAGGATCCTGTGAAGTATACGCTTTCTTGGGCTGCCTTAACAGAGTACCAAAAACCACCTACCTTAGCACTATACAAATTTATTAGATCACCATTCTGGAGGCATGAAGCCTACAGTCAGGGTTTCGCAGGGCCACGCTCCCTCTGAAACTTGTAGGGTTTTTTTTTTCCTTGCTTCTAAGTAGCCTCTGACGGTGTGTCAGCAATCATTGGCATTTCTTGGCTTACAACTGTATCACTCCTATCTCTGCTTCCGTCATCACTTGTTTTTCCTGTATGCCTTCATATCACCTTCCCTTCATTTGTGTTTTTTTCTGTATGTCCAAATTTTCCCCTGTCTACAAAGAAAGCTGTTATTAGATTAGGGTCCACCCTAATTAATGATCTTGTTTCACTTAAATATATCTGCAAAGACTATTTGCAAATAAGGTCACATTCATGGATACAGAGGGTTAGAAGTTTAACGTATTGTTTGTCAGGGAACACAATTCAACTTATTCCCTTTTCATAAACAGAGCCATAAGCTCTCTAAGGCACCCAAGGTTCCATAGCTTGCAACTATGGTATTGCCAAGGTCAAATATAGATCAGCACTCACAAGTCCATGCTTGGTTTTTGGACCAGTCCTAAAATCAAAGCTTGGTCAAATGGACTCAATGCCTTTGAGCTTGGGGAAGGATGGCAGAACTTTGAAGTGTCAGTGTGTGTGTTTTATAGCTAGCGTGTCTGCCTGCTAAGTCGCTTCAGTCATGTCCAACTCGTTGCGACCCCATGGGCTGTAGCCCACCAGTCTCCTCTGTCCATGGGATTCTTTAGGCAAGAATACTGCAGTGGGTTGCCATGTACTCCTCCAGGGGATCTTCCCGACCCAGAGATGGAACCGAGGTCTCTTATGTCTCCTGCATTGGCAGGAGGATTCTTTACCACTAGCACCCCCGGGAAGCCCAGCTCTGCATGCAAAAGCAGAAATTATTCCTCCTGTGCTCTACTCTACTGCGTTTAGAATAAAGCATCTGATGCTCTTTTAAAGGGAGACAAGCCATCCTTCATTTTAATTGGTAGGGGAAAATTCGTTATGAAGGATTCTTTTCTGCGAGGAATTCCCTAAAGTTGGATGAAGTATCTGCATTGCTTTCACTGTCTTCTCTTCCCAGGAATCATTACCAGCCCTGGCTAGTGATTTATAATTGCATCCCTAACAAATTCCACTGTTGGTAATGACTACTTATTTTTCTATACAAATGGTTTTTGTTCTCCTTCCTGAGGACAATTAACTAAAGGAACTGGTCATAAATTACTGATGATGATCAGTTTGTCAGAGATGATTGTCTAATGGCGCCATCTTCCATAGTAATTAGATAAAGTATATTTAATCGCTGATAACAACAGACCAATTGTGGTAATTTTTTTTCTTTTTTTGTGGTGATATAAATATCTCCACATAAGAAATCTTCCTGGAAGTCAGGCAGAATAGCACTTTTTCTTTCTCTTGTTGCCTGTGTTCGTCTCTCAGTCATGTCTGATTCTTCGATCCCATGGACTGTAGCCCTCCAGGCTCCTCTGCCCATGGGATTCTCTAGGTAAGAATACTGGAGTGAGTTTCCATTCCCTTCTCCAGGGGATTTTCCCCACCCACAAATCGAGCCCAGGTCTCCTGCATTGCAGGGAGATTCTTTACCATTTCAGTCACCAGGGAAGCCCTCTTTCTTCTCTTGAAGGAAGAGGAAAGGAAGAAACACTCATCATTTACGGGTTTCCAGAAATATAATAAATGTGACAGCTTTTCAAGGTTTCCAGTAAGAAGACTGAGCTTTCTAAAGCAGAGATCAGAGAAGAACTACTCTTGGACACAATGCTTTTAGGCAGGAAGCAGGAGTCCTTCCTGGTCATGTTTGATTCCACCCTCCAGCCCCCTGAGGATCACGTCTCTTATATTTGCATCTAAACCTTGGCCTTGAAATGTGAATACTTTGAACTCTGGAAAGAGATGGTGTCTAAATCACAGGTTTCTCACAGCTGGGATGCTTATTAAACCCCAGACTATTTCTGTGTGTCAGCCTGTGGTGGACCCTTCGCTGGGATGAGAAGAGGAGAGCTACCTTGACACACATGGATGGGAAGGTATCTTTCTTGCCAGGTTTTATTATCTTATGGTCCCGTCACTTCATGGCAAACAGATGGGGAAAAAAGGGAAATAGTGACGGACTTTATTTTCTTGGGCTCCAAAATCACTGTGGATGGTGACTGCAGCCATGAAGTTAAAAGACGATTGCTTCTTGGCAGAAAAGCTGTGGCAAGCCTAGACAGTATATTAAAAAGCAGAGACATCACTTTGAAAATGGTCTGTTTAGTCAAAGCTATGGTTTTACCAGTAATCATGCATGGATGTGAGAGTTGAACTGTTAAGAACACTGAGTGCCAAAGAATTGATGTTTTCGAATTGTAGTGCTAGAGAAGACTCTTGAGTGTCTCTTGGACAGTAAGGAGATCAAACCAGTCAATGCTAAAGAAAATCAACCCAGAATATTCATTGGAAGGACTGTTGCTGGAGCTGAAGCTCCAAATCCTTTGCCCAACTCATTGGAAATGACGCAGATGCTGGGAAAGATTGAGGGCAAGAGGAGAAAGGGGTGACAGAAGATGTGATGGTTGGATAGCATGACTGACCCAATGGACATAAGTTTGAGCAAACTCCAGGAGATGGTGAAGGACGGGGAAGCCTTGCATACTGCAGTCCATGGGATGGCAAAGAGTTGTACACGACATAGTGACTGAACAACAAGAACAATTCACTGGTGTGGAAATTGCAAGGACCTTTGTTAACATCCTGTAAAGAATATACATATTTTACATACTGAAGGGTGGCTTATATTTAATCCAGTGTAATGTGTCACTTTGCCAACATGCTTCTAACATAGGTAGTCTCTGGGTATTGCATTACTTTATGTACAGTCTTTCCATGTCATAGCTATTTTTTGTTCTTTGAGACTTTTTTGTTGTTGTTGTTTTTTTACTAGATGGCAACAACTGTCAAACAGGCGATGGGGGTCTGAATCATTTTGGCAGTTTAGAAAACAGTGCAGTGCTTCAGAGAACAGAGCTGAGGCTTCTAAAGTGAAGTGAATTGAAAGTCGCTCAACTGTGTCCAACTCTGTGCGACCCTGTGGACTGTAACCCACCAGGCTCCTCTGTCCATGGGGTTCTCCAGCCAGGAATCCTGGAGTGGGTTGCCATGTCCCCTTCAGGGTACCTTCCCAACTCAGGAATGGAACCTGGGTCTCCTGCATTGTAGGCAGATGCTTTACTGTCTGGGCTACCTGGGAAGCCCAAAGGCGCTCTTCATACTGAGCAAGTGGAGGAAGTGTGCAGCATCTCTTGAAGCTTGGTCATTTTTGTTATAAGAAGGAAACATATAACCAGTGCAGAATGAGAATGCATTATGTCATGGGATATTTAGGCACTAATTTCATCAGGATTCTTTCAGTGAAAAAAAAAAAAAGTTACCAAAAAAAAAAAAATCAAAGAAGCTTAAGAAAAGAGGAAAGACTGGGTCGTGGAACTGGGTGGCACAAAGAGGTGGGCTTCAGGCATTTGTTGTTATTGTAGTTCAGTCACTCAGTCATGTCCAGCTCTTTGTGATCCCATGAACTGCAGAGCAACAGGCTTCCCTATCCTTCACCATCTCCCGGAGTTTGCTCCAACTTATGTACTTTGAATTGGTGATGCCATCTAAGTATCTCATCCTCTTTCTCCCCCTTCTGCTCTTGCCTTCAGTCTTTCCCAGCATCAGGGTCTTTTCCAGTGAGTCAGGTCTTTGCATCAGGTGGCCAGAGTGTTCATGGCTGAGGTTCAAGTTTTAATGATGTCACATGGACTCTGCTTCTCTCTGGGATCTGCTTGCTCTTTGGTGTGAGGTTTCCATAGGCTTCAGCCATCTGTGTCCTCTGAAAAGTTAGCATCCTTTGGAGGATACCTCCAAAAATCCCAGGGAAGGCTCTGATTGGCTAGTTTGAATCATGTGCCTGCTCCTGAACAAATCCCTCTGCTATAGGACTGGCTTTTCTGATTGGCTAGTCTTGAGTCTCATCCTTATTGAGTAGAGTAGGCGGGGAGAGGGGTACAGCTCCACCTAAACTAAGTACATAAATGTATAATAGAATAAAAGTGCTGTCCCAGATAAGGGATATTGTGTAGATCCCAAAACAAAACAGAAACTTTGAAGAAAAAGAAAAGTGAGTTGCAGGAATTCCCTGGTGGGCAGTCGTTAGGACTCAGTGCTTTCACTGCCATGGGCACAGGTCCATTCTTCGGTTGGGGAACTAAGATCCTGCAAGCTCTGTGGCATGGCCAAGGACATAAAAAGGAAGACGTAACTGTTTCAAGTCCACCCGTGAAATCTCAATGCCTGAATCTAAAACATTGCTCTCAAGTGCCCCTAAACTAAACAGTTTTTTATTCTTCCTGCCTGAAATCCCTGTTCTATCGCCCACCCCACTGGCATTTCTGACTGTTCTTCAGAATGTTAGCTTTGGATGCTCAGTCATGTCCCACTCTTTGCGACCCCGAGGACTGTCACCTGCCCAACTCCTCTGTACATAGGAATTCCCAGGCAAGAATACTGGAGTGACTTCCCATTTCCTCCTTCAGGGAATCTTCCCATCCCAGGCATTGAACTTGCATCTCCTGTGTCTTCTGCATGCTCAGGCAAATTCTTTACCGCTTGCGCCACCTGCGGAGTCCAATACAATAGAGCATGTCTAGGAAAATCATCTGTTTTATACTAAATATAGCAAAGCATATGACATGCTGTTAGGTAACATATATTGAACTCTTTTTTCAATTAAAAATAAAAATGATTTGTTTATCTAGAGAAAAAGCATCAACTGCCCCCCTGTTTCCTGAGGGTTGGCTTTTATTGTTATTTATTTTGACAGTTCGGTGGCAGTGACTTACAGTCTCGGTTAGAGCCTCGCTCTGTAATCCTGTGGAATGTCCCTAGGTAACAAGATGTGCCCACTGGTCATGGAAGTCAGTTCTGTTAAATAGGGACGATTTTATCTGTCTGAATAAATATTTCCAGGGCTCCTCTCACTCTATAAATTCGAGATGTGCACAGGCAAGAAGGGCCATTGCCATAAATCAATAGTTGCCGTGAAGCTGCCGATTTGGAGGTGACAGCGACTTCTGGGTTGAAACAAAGATCGTAAAGTGCAGGCAGAGGTGGCAAATACCGAGAATAATATGTGGAATGGATAGGAGCATTTTGTGAACATGTATCAAGTGAGGATAGGAAAAAGAATCTTTGCTCTTTGGAGATATGTTAACTAATTGATATGGGCAAAATGGGAAAGGCAGAGCTACTTGGTAGGATCTGATGCCACATACATCAATTCACGTAGGCATTTGTACCTCAAACCCAGCACCCAAATCCGGCATGTCCTTCAAGTCTTAGCTCAAAGGCTATGCATGCTTAGTCACTCCGTCACGCCCAACTCTTTGTGACCCCATGGACTGTAGCCCACCAGGCTCCTTTTCCATGGGGTTCTCCAGGCAAGAATACTGGAGTGGGTTGTCATGCCCTCTTCCAGGGGCTCTTCTCAACCCAGGGATCGAACCCACGTCTCCCACATTGCGGGCAGATTCTTTACCATCTGCACCACCAGGGAAGCCCATGAATACTGGGGTGGGTAGCCTATCCCTTCTCCAGGGGATCTTCCAGTCCCAGGATTCAAACTGGGGCCTCCTGCCTTGCAGGATGCTAAGTGCTTCTTGTTTTGTGTTACTCATCTTCATGCTACAGACAGGTTGCCATGGAAGTGATAGTAGAAATTGTGAGAATGGATGACATCCCCAAAGAAAGGATGATAGGGGAAAAAAAGAAAAGCTTGCCTTAAGGAAGGACCACCTGAATGAGTGGTTGGAAGATGAGAGGCTAGAAGGGCTTCAAGAAGGCGGGCAGGGCGGCGTCAAGTGAAACTGGCCAGGACAGTGTCACGGAAGACTGAGAGAATTTCGCAGAGATAGCAGCTGTAGGGGGTGTCAAATTCCATAATGAACTGGATTAATGAGTCCTTGGACTTAATTCCAGGAAATCTATTTGATACATGTTATACAATTCTGTACTTCAGAAAACTAAGTTTGTAGCATCCGGTCCCATCACTTCATGGGAAATAGATGGGGAAACAGTGGAAGCAGTGTCAGACTTTATTTTGGGGGGCTCCAAAATCACTGCTGATAGTGATTGCAGCCATGAAATTAAAAGACGCTTACTTCTTGGAAGGAAAGTTATGACCAACCTAGATAGCATATTAAAAAGCAGAGACATTACTTTGCCAACAAAGGTCTGCCTAGTCAAGGCTATGGTTTTTCCAGTGGTTATGTATGGATGTGAGAGTTGGACTGTGAAGAAAGCTGAGCACTGAAGAATTGATGCTTTTGAACTGTGGTGTTGGAGAGTCCCTTGGACTGTAAGGAGATCCAACCAGTCCATTCTAAAGGCGATCAGTCCTGGGTGTTCTTTGGAAGGAATGATGCTAAAGCTGAAACTCCAGTACTTTGGCTACCTCATGCGAAGAGTTGACTCACTGGAAAAGACTCTGATGCTGGGAGGGATTGGGGGCAGGAAGAGAAGGGGACAACAGAGGGTGAGATGGCTGGATGGCATCACCGACTCGATGGACATGAGTTTGAGTGAACTCCAGGAGCTGATGATGGACCGGGAGACCTGCTGCTGCTGCTGCTGCTAAGTCACTTCAGTCATGTCTGACTCTGTGTGACCCCATAGATGCAGGCCACCCCATGCCTGGGATTCTCCAGGCAAGAGCATTGGAGTGGGTTGCCATTTCCTTCTCCAATGCATGAAAGTAAAAAGTGAAAGTGAAGCTGCTCAGTCATGCTGACTCTTAGCGACCCCATGGACTGCAGCCTACCAGGCTCCTCCATCCATGGGGTTTTCCAGGCAAGAGTACTGGAGTGGGTTGCCATTGCCTTCTCCCAGGGAGGCCTGGCGTGCTACAATTCATGGGGTCGCAAATAGTCAGACACGACTGAGTGACTGAACTGAACTGTACCTAAATCATTCCTAATAATTACATGTGAATTCCCTGAGAGCTGGTTCCAGGTTTTATTTGTTTCTGGATCTTCAGGGTCTGGCAGACATATTAGGAACCAAAAAAATGTGTTTGGAAAATCAGAGTGGATGAATGAGTGGATAAATGAATGCTGACCTTAATACAGCAGTTTAATGTCCTTGAGAAATGAAACTTGTGACGTGCTGAAGACCAGGTTAGTTAGCGGGAAGATGGGCGCCAAGAAACCATTCTAGTTCCGTGGAAACTGCACTGCAATAGCCTGGCCTCAGTTCCCTTCTGAGGGAGGACCAAGTGAGAAGGAAGCATACAGGAAGGCAGAAGGGCGGTGATCAGATTTCCGTTCACTTAGCCTGGTGTTTTCAAGGTTCTGATCCCATTCGTATGAAGTGTCCAGGCGAGGCAAATTTATGGAGACAGAAAGTAGATTCCTGGTTGCCTCAGGCTGGGCAGAAGGACAGTGATGAGGAGTGACTGCAGGTCTGCAGGGGCTTCTTTCTGGGGTGATGGACATGCTTTCAGATGACATCGTGGTGGGAATTGCAGGGCTGAGTACGCTTAAAATGCTTGAATTGTTCACTTTGAACAGGCGAAGTTTAGGGTGCAGGAATCATATCTCGAGGAAGCTGCTGCCTTTAAACCTGCAATCAAAAGCTGTTAGCTTCTTAATGAGAGAAATCCAAATTAAAAGCTGTGACCGAATGGGCTTGCTGATACTCTTCTGATGTGTTCAGACTTACCCTTCAGTCACTGATGGAGGAAACACCTGCAGCTTCCTTCCTCCTCCATCCCTTCTTTCTCTCCCCTATCGTCTGCACACTCCTGAGCCTCATTACTAAGAAAGAGGACCAGGAGTCACCCTTTTTATCAGCCGGGGAATGTGAAAGATGGCTCAGGAGACTGAACTGAGCATGCATGGTCCTTTCCCCAAAGTAACCAATCAGATAAACCGTTCCTTCTTAAGAATGGAGGAATGAGAAAATGGGGACCCCTGGAACCATGCCTTAGAGAACTCCTCCACATGGAAAGGTAGGGCATGGGAGGACGTGTCCCACCCCCCACCTCACGCCCTTATGTCTATTAATGACTTCCAGAGTAACAAACGATTTGTTTGTTAGCGATTTTAAAAATGACGAGTTTTTGTAAGATTTGAGCCCAAAGAAGCCACCCTAGAGAGCAAACTCTTAGTGAAGAAGAAAGAGGAGATCAAGGCCAATGTCACTGAACTTCACCACTGCTCCATTGATTCCTGGCCCTTTGCTGTGCAGAGGACACGTGCCCTGGCTCTAAACTTAAGAATCGTCTCTTGATTTGCATGGCTCAGTGCAGCTTCTGAGAGCTTTCCTAGATCTATCCTCTCATGATAATATGAAGAGGGCCAGGCTATAATTTTTACCTTCTCCAGAAGTCCATTTATTATGATTATTCCTGTCTCATCATAAATACTCTTTTAAAATCTGGAGTTCCTGAGGACGAGAGAATGTTTTCATCACTGCATATTGACTGAGATCCAATTATACAAAAGGTTTCTCTCGAATTACTTTACTTTTACCCAAAACCTGATTGGTTGCACATGATCAATAGTTACAAAAACCATTAATAATAAAGGTGGTATGGTAAAGGCAAGATGTATGCTGTGAAGTATGGCCTCTGACTATATGAAGGGAAGAAGTCCAGTTCTTCATGTATGGAAGGCTATCACCCCTCTGGGTGTCTGTACATCTGTGTGTGTGTGTGTGTGTGTGTGTGTGTGTGTGTGTTGCATAGAGACTTGTGTGAATTTACATTGACATTTAACAGATTTCACTACTCTAGACATTTCATCGGACACGACTGAGTGACGTCACTTTCGCTTTTCACTTTCATGCATTGGAGAAGGAAATGGCAACCCACTCCAGTGTTCTTGCCTGGAGAATCCCAGGGGCTGGGGAGCCTGGTGGGCTCCGTCTATGGGGTCACACAGAGTCGGACATGACTGAAGCGACTTAGCAGCAGCAACAGCAGACATTTCGTCACTTCTAGAGGCAAATGTCTAGCCCACTGCTTGGTTCTTAGTAGATCTAGCCTATACTTTAAATGTAGGCTAACTACAGGCTTGGAGTCATAGCGATTCAGAACATAGGAGAGTCGACTTTATTAATTCAGGTATTACCAGATGAAAGGCCTCGTCATTGCAGCCAGCTGCATTTTTGTCCTGGTAATATCATTCTTTCTTTGAGGCATTAGAGAGTTTGGAGAACAGCACAGCTTCCATGGCCTTCAGAATTATAATTTAAATCTTTTATCCCTCCAGAACTCAGGACATTTAATTTATCGTGATTCATAAAAGACTAGTAATAAACCCTGTCTTTATTTAAACATGGGCGGCAATGAGTTCCCTTTGTAAGAATCCGGTGCTCTTTATCAACGCTTCACTATCTACTTATCATGGATCCTGCGTGTGTACAAAAAGCCATCTTTGTCAGTCAGGGGGAGATTTTATTAACTAAAGGTTCATTTGTTCTTCAAGTGACACTATCTCTTTGGAATTACCAGATGTTGTTCAAACTGCACTGCCTCGCCTTTATTCTGATGATGGCAAATGTTGAATGTGGTGAATAAATATTGAGCCCTGTCCTCGGTCATCTTAAATAAATGTGATAAAATGAAAGCATGCAGCCGCCGAGGTCTCATTTGTCCCCAGGAAGTCCGCAGCGTGTTAAGGCACGTGGACAGTGAAAGGCAAATCAGCCATGTGCTGGTGTTCTGTTATGAGATGTTCTTGTCATTTTCCAGATCCCATTTTAGATTTCTATTCAGGGAGCGAGATGGTGGCAAGGACTTAAAGGTTGATATGGTTCTATCGCACAAATGTGTTTTGTTAAAATTGCAGTGTAGACAATATTGTGGTGGTCTTCCCGAGGAATTTGCATGCAAAAGAAAAAAAAAAAGTGGCCAAAAATAAGTTAGTGGGAAATTTCTTGTGACTTGGGTCCAGAGGAGATGAATGCAGGTCTGTATATGGACGGACCCTTCTTGGCTCCTGTGGTTAGACTGATGAGTGTCTTTTGAGGAGGAGTGGACTTCCCAGGTGGCGTGGTAGAAAAGAAGACATTTGCCAATGCAGGAGACACTAGAGACATGGGTTCGATTCCTGGGTTGGGAGGATCCCCTGGAGGAGGAAATGACAACCCACTCCAGTATTCTTGCCTGGAAAATGCCACGGACAGAGGAGCCTAGCAGCTATAGTCCATGGGGTCACAAAGAGTCGGACACGACTGAGTGACTGAGCGTGAAGAGTGCAAGGGGAGGTTTCACTTAACTGGATGATCACAGAGCTGGATTTTGTCATCCATTGTTGAACCACGGATTCAATATTTATAATATAAAAGAAGTGGGAAAGAGCAATCTGTCAAAACAGACATTTTGGAATCACTATGTCCTTCCTTTGTTGCTTCATATGTGATACCCATGAACAAAGATTAAAAATAGGATGTAAGGCAGGATCTCTGCTTTCACAGTAGGAGAAAAGCCTATGAATGCTTTGATAATAATTGCTAATAATTATACTCAAATCATATTACATCAAGAAACTGAGATGTGAATGAGACTAGGGCACTAAGACTTCACAATAGCAGGCACAATTTCTCTAATTTATTACACTGTCATCAGTCTTGTGATTTAAAATCCTTCTTCCCAGTCTCCGACAATATAGGGAATTATTGAAAGTTGGCGACTGTCTATTGTTCAGAAATGTTGAAAGAAATGAAGTGGTTCCTGGGGATGTTGCTAGAGTCCTGTTGAAAGGGTGGTTAAGTAGCACTGATTAATTCCCGTTCTATCTCTGATGAAATGAAGAAGGGTTACATTTTCCTTCTCCTGAGTATCTCATTGCAAACTGCAGCCCAGGAGTTGCATAAGCATCTTCTTTATCCAGTGTAAATTGATTTGGTGTGAAAAATTTCCAACGGTTCCATTTCAAGGCACTGTTTTATGTGGTGATGCAGGACAAATGTAGAGCTAAGTAGATTTGTAGACTAATTTATTGGACATTTTAATATTGTGATTTCTCCACGTTGGTGTGGCAAGTACCTTGCTAATGCTTCCCCGGCCATGTACTGCTCACGGCATGCCCAACTCATCTTAATTAAATTCCTTCCTGCAACTACCTTATTTTTGCTCATGGGAGACACTGCTGTCACTGTGAAACATTTTCTAGGAAAATTGAGATATATTTTTCATCCACCGAGCATTTTTTTTCTCTCTCTTTTTTCGTA
Source organism: Redunca redunca (assembly GCA_006410935.1). Taxonomy (NCBI): domain Eukaryota; kingdom Metazoa; phylum Chordata; class Mammalia; order Artiodactyla; family Bovidae; genus Redunca; species Redunca redunca. The sequence continues at coordinate 1,587,922 of SJYQ01000330.1, read as the reverse complement.
GACTCTAAATATTAGTCGCTTAAATTAATATGAAGCTATTATGTACTGCAAATGAGTACTTTACAAGTCTTTCAAGACATGTCTTCTGCCCGGAGGCCTGGGAAGGGGGTGATAGAGGTGAAGGCTATGCAGCTGTGTTGGGTTCGTGGTGGGTGGAATGAGTTGACGTGGCTCATCCCCACCTGTCATTGTCGGGATACAACCAGAGAAAGCCTTGTGCGACTTGAGAACAAGAAGAGGGCCTTACAAAGCTTGCTGTTGCTGGCTCCACCACTAAGAGGATCTCAGGGCCATCTTCACTTTCAGTAAAAGGAGGAGAGTTTTCCCTGAACTGTGTGTTTTCTAGCAATGCAGGAGACACAGGCTCGATCCCTGGGTCAGGAAGACCCCCTGGAGGAGGAAATGACAACCCACTCCTTATTCTTGCCTGAAAAATCCCATGGATATGTACATTGCCATATGTAAAATAGATGAGCAGTGCAAGTTTGAATGCATGAAGCAGGGCACCCAAAGCCAGTGCTCTGGGACAACCCTGAGGGATAGGGTGGGGAGGGAGGTGGGAGGGGTGTTCAGGATGGGGGGACACATGTATATGGTGATGGCAAAAACCATCCCAGTATTGTAATTATCCTCCAATTCAAACAACTTAATTTTTAAAAATCCCATGGATAGAGGAGCCTGGCAGCCTACAGTCCATGGGGTTGCAGAGAGNGAAGCAGGGCACCCAAAGCCAGTGCTCTGGGACAACCCGGAGGGATAGGGTGGGGAGGGAGGTGGGAGGGGTGTTCAGGATGGGGGGACACATGTATATGGTGATGGCAAAAACCATCCCAATATTGTAATTATCCTCCAATTCAAACAACTTAATTTTTAAAAATCCCATGGATAGAGGAGCCTGGCAGCCTACAGTCCATGGGGTTGCAGAGAGTTGGAGACGACTGAGAGGAGCACATGTGTTTCACATGGATTTCCTGTTCGGGAAATGGGAAACTTCTTGAATTCCATAACCTGAGTCACCGGCTGTGTAGGAAGGACGCCTGGGAATCAGCTGCCTCATTTAGAACTTTGTCGTGACCTTCGAAAGCATGGCCTCCAAATGGACATGTGGCTTTTGTCTTTTGTCCTGGGAACGTGCAATTGTCATGTCAGCGTCTAGGCACCGTGTGCTTTGTGACCCCAAGTAGCTAATTCAACCAAACCAGACACTGAATCCGAGGTGCCTCCATTCATCCTTCTCTTTCTTTGCCTCCCTCTCTCTCTCCCTTTCTCCACCTCTCTCTCTCTGTTCTTATATAAAACAGATAGCAATTAAAAAAGCATGATTTCCATCTATATATGGTATCTTCATGACCACTAGCTCTTGCCTTATAGCCTCACTCCACAGACTTGTCTTTTATTTCCCCAGATACATCAGGCTTTTTCTGAGCAGGGTGTTGTGCGTGTTCTGTGGCCTCTGACCCACCACTACCCTTTGCCAATTAACCTTTCACTTCTTATTTCAGTGTCAGCTCAGAAAGGCCACCCCTCTTGGAAAGCCCTCCCTGGAATCCCCACCCCACCCTCAACTCCAGCTCACTGGGGTTGATGACGTCTACCTGCCTGTTACTTCTTAGCAACTTACACTTTTTCTCTACTCATATGTAAGTCTGTGGGCTTCCCAGGCGACTCAGCGGTAAAGCATCTGCCCGTCAAGCAGGAGACGTGGGTTCCGTCCCTAGCTTGGGAAGACTCCCCTGGGAGGAAGAAATGGCAACCCTCTCCAGTATCCTTGCCTAGGGAATCCCATGGTCAGAGGAGCCTGGTAGGCTACTGTCCATGGGGTCACAAAAGGGTCAGACATGACTGACCTACTAAAGAAAACATGCTTATGTATGTACGTGTGTATATATTCATATACGTGTGTGTGTGTGTGTGCGTTTATACATACGTATACTTGCCTGGAGAATCCCATGGACAGAGGATGCTAATGGACTGCAGTCCATAGGGTGTCAAAGAGTTGGACAAACTGAAACAACTTAGCACATACTACATACCAGGCACCGATTATGTGTCAGGCACGCATCTTGGCATTGGGACCCACCAGGGAAAAAGTAACCAAACCCCATGAAAATTGCATATAATAAATAAGCAAATTGTGTTTGAAGATGACCAGTGCTATGATAAAAGGAAAGAGGAAGAGGATGAGGAGGAACAGAGAGCAGGCGGAAGAGCACAAGTTAAATTTTACATGAGGGGAGGGGACTCAGGGTGAGTCTCACTGTGAAAGTGGTGTTGTTTAGTTGCTAAGTTGTGTCCAACTCTTTGCGACCCCATGAACTGTAGCCAGCAAGGCTCCTCTGTCCAGGGGATTTCCAAGACAAGAATGCTGGAGTGGGTAACCATTTCCTTCTCCAGGGGATCTCCCCGACCCAGGCATGGAACCCGCATCTCCTGCATCAGTAGGCACATTCGTTATTGCTGAGCCCCCAGGGAAGCCAGGGACATTTCAGCAAAGACTAGAAGGGTGGGAAAGCATGAGCCATGAGGATGTTTGGGGGAAGAACATCCCAAGCAGAGGAAATCGTGAGAACAGAAACCCTAAATCTTCTCTGTGCCCTTGTGTTGAAGGAACAAGTGGACCGAGAGACAGGAGCAGAAGAGAGTAGGGAGTGATTTGGCGGGGGGGAAGCAAGGTACAGAGGGGGTGCCCACCATGACACTTGTAGATGACTTGTAGATAATTAGGAAGCTTGGGTTTTATTTTACTAAAATAGGGACTTGATGTACTGGGTTGGCCAAAAGGTTCATTCACCTTTTCCAATGTTATGGGAAGCCACGAATGAACTTTTTGGCCAACCCAATATATTTCAAATGGATAATTTGGACTTCTGCATCAAGAATATCTGAGGAACCAGAGATCAAATTGCCAACACCTTTTGAATAATTGAAAAAGCAAGAGAGTTCCAGAAAAATATCTACTTCTGCTTTATTGACTATACCATCAAAGCCTTTGGCTGTGTGGATCACAACAGACTGTGGAAAATTCTTTAAGAGATGGCAATACCAGACCACCTGACCTGTCTCCTGAGAAATCGGTATGCAGGTCAAGAAGCAACAGTTAGAAATGGACTGGGAAAGGAGTAAGTCAAGGCTGTATATTGTCACCTTGCTTATTGTCATCACGCAAAATTCTGGGCTGGATGAAGCACAAGCTGGAATCAAAATTGCCAGGAGAAATACCAATAACCTCATATATGCAGATGACACCACCCTTATGGCAGAAAGGGAGGAAGAACTAAAGAGCCTCTTGATACAAGTGAAAGAGGAGAGTGAAAAAGTTGACTTAAAGCTCAACATTCAAAAAACAAAGATCATGGCATCCAGTCCCATCACTTCATGGGAAATAGATGGGGAAACAATGGAAACTTTATTTTGGGGAAGAGATTTTATTTGGGGGGCTCCAAAATCACTGCAGATGGTGACTGTAGCCATGAAATTAAAAGGCGCTTACTCCTTGGAAGAAAAGTTATGACCAACCTAGACAGTATATTAAAAAGCAGAGACATTACTTTGCCAACAAAGGTCCATCTAGTCAAAGCTATGGTTTTTCCAGTAGTCATGTATGGATGTGAGAGTTGGACTATAAGGAAAGCTGAGCACTGAAGAACTGATGCTTTTGAGCTGTGGTGTTGGAGAAGACTCTTGACAGTCCCTTGAACTACAAGAAGATCCAACCAGTCAATCATAAAGGAAATCAGTCCTGAATGTTCATTGGAAGGACTGATGCTGAAGCTGAAACTCCAATACTTTGTCCACCTGATGCAAAGAACTGACTCATTGCAAAAGACTCTGATTCTGGGAAAGATTGAAGGCAGAAAGAGAAATGGGCGTCAGAGGATGAGATGGTTGGATGGCATCACTGACTCGATGGACATGAGTTTAAGTAAGCTCTGGGAGTTGGTGATGGACAGGGAAGCCTGGCGTCTTGTAGTCCATGGGGTTGCAAAGAGTCAGACATGACTGAGCAACTGAACTGAACTGATCAAGAATATATTTTAAGGCCGCTTCCTACGTTTGATAGGCATAGACTTTAGACTCCAAGAGGAGTAGAGTAGTATCTATTTTGCTTACCAATGAATCCCAAGAATCAAGCCTTGTGCTTGGTGCATCATTGCCCAATATATATGTAATGTGAAAGAATAAAGAGTACTGGGCACATCAAAATGATGCTGAGTGGTGTCCATCCCCTTAAAGCAGGTAACATCAACAGCCAACATGCATATTTCAAGCTCAAGATTTATTTTGATTCATGCATTTAAAGACTACATCTTAGCCTCAACCAAAGCCTTCCTTGAGTTTACTTAGCCACCTAGTTAATGCTATATGCAACTGTTCTTCACCAGTCCTGTTTTAATTTGCATGATATGAACTCTGGTATTTCCAAAAAAAAGAGATCAGAATCTGGTTTGGAAGGCTTTCCTCCTTAAAATAAACAAGCTTCATGTCCAAGCCAAGAACTGGAAAGTCTCTCTGTGGTCCATCAGGGTAATGATTCATGGGGCAGGAGCTGTCCCTGATAGACCAGATTGCTATCCTCTGCTGGATAAATGATCCGTGTTGTCAGAATTACTATGCATGCATTCCAAAATACATATTTACCTGGTAGTCTATAGCCATTCAACAGAACTGTTACAGTCTCATAAGTAAATAACATATTTTTCAAAATTAAAGTGTGTTCAAAATATGTATTTACCCAATAGGCTGTAACAGTTTTGGAGATATCTGCCTAGCTTTTAGTCTATCAGGCTGACTTATGAATGTGAACATTTAATAATGAACATTTATGAACATTTAATAATGTTTTGAATGTGAACATAGTGTAAAAGAAGATGTGCAACTTTTAGAGGGATGAGGGGTTGACATGTTGTACCGACCAGTTTTAGAGGGAAAATTTAATTGCAGAATCTCTTGTTATTCTTTTCCTGTTTCTCTCTCTCTTTTTTTTTCACTTAGAGGATAATTACAATATTGTGATGGTTTTTGCCATACGTTAGCATGCATCACCCATAGGTATACATGTGCCCCTCCCCCTTGAGACCCCTCCCACCCCTGCAACCATGGCCCACCCTGGTTGTTACAGGCCCCTGCTTCCGGCTTCCTGCGTCACATGGCAAACTCCCGCCTGCTGTTTGTTGGTGATCTATACAGTCCTGTGCATGTTTCAATGCTATTCTCTCAAGTTCTTTCTCACCTTGCAAGTTCCTGGAGCCCTCAGTGCTAATGATACCAAAGTGAATGTTTAAATGATTTAATTCTTGGCAACATGATATGGCTTCATACATGATTAATGGATAGACCTGAACACATATAGAGGAGCCAATGTCCTGGTTGCTAATCTCAAGGCCACCGATGAGTCCCAAACCTGGATTCTGGAGGATCATTCCACGAGAGTATCAGTTAATGGGTATACATCACTCTAGTCTAGATAAGTTAGAAAAATGTGTATCCTATTTACATCAGCTGTTTAGATATCCTGGGCAGGAAAGATTTTTATAGAAAGGGCTGTGAAGCACTGTTTTCACTGAAGTGAAGTGAAAATTGCTTAGTCATTTCCAACTCTTTGCGACCCCATGGACTATACAGTCCACGGAATTCTCCAGGCCAGAATACTGAAGTAGGTAGCCTTTCCCTTCTCTAGGGGATCTTCCCAAGCCAGAGATCAAACCCAGGTCTCCCGCATTGTAGGTGGATTCTTTATCAGCTGAGCCACAAGGGACGCCCAAGAATACTGGAGTGGGTAGCCTATCCCTTCTCCAGTGGATCCTCCCAATCCAGGAATTGAATAAGGGTCTCCTGCATTGCAGGCAGATTCTTTACCATCTGAGCTATGAGGGAAGCCCTGAGTTTTCCCTGGGATGCTATTAATTTCCATCATAACTGATGTCCATTTTGCTGTTGGCCACAGGAATGAAGAACAGGACGCATAGTGCAAGGTATTTTGTGGATGTATAAAATCATAGTAAAAAGCTTATGGCTTTGGCACCAGATGACCTTGGGCACTAGCTCTCTGAAACTGGGCAAGTCAGTTCACTTCTTTAAGACTTGATTGCCTTACCTGGGGACTTCCCCTGTGGTCCAGGGGCTAAGACTCTGTGCTCCCAATGCAGGGGTCCCAGTTTCGATCCCAGGTGAGGGAACCAGATCCCACATGGCTCAACTAGGACCTGGTACAACCAAATAAAGAAGTCAAAATAAATATTAAGAAAGGCTTGATTGCCTCACCTGTAAGATGAGCATGACTTTAGTACCTACTCCTTGAGGTGCCTGTGAATGGGACAACACCTATCCGTCTTTCTTCATTGTTCAGAGCATCTACTGAATGTTTCATGAATATCATCAACTGTTGTCTGTAATCATCACAAGAGTTCAGTTGTACCTTCTATCTCAGGTGCAGGAATTAGCAGGAGCAGCAAGGTTAACACAGCCCAGATCTCCACATATTTGGTATGGAAGGAAATGAAGAGGCCAGGCATGTAATTGGATGTTTCACTAATAGGTTATAAGTGGTTGTGTAAGTTTCTAAACAGCCTGCACGCTCTAATAAGTACTTTCAGTTGACAAGTGAGAAAGCAGCCATGGGTCTGGAACTCCTTACTCGGAAAACTATGTGAAACGGACACTTATGAAATGCCCTTTAAAACTCCTTGGAGCTTCATATTCTGCGCAAGCAGAGCTCTTTCTTTCCGGTCCCCGCCCCCCACTCTACCCTTCTAATTGAGAAAATTGCTGCACGTTGAAGCTGCATAAACTCCTGCAGGGCTTGAATCTTTTTTTCTGTGGCTGTGACTGCTTTGTTGAATAAAAACGTCACGAGGGACTTCCCTGGTAGTCCAGTGGTTAAGAATCCACCTTGCAATGCAGGGGACTCAGGTTCCATCCCTGGTCAGAGAACTGAGATCCCACAAGCCGAGAGGCAACCAAGTCTGTGAGCTGCAGCTACTGCGCCCCAGGGGCCACAACTAACACCCAGTGCAGCCAGAAATAAATTAATAGATTTATTTTTTAAAAGACATCGTGAGCAGAGCCCCCAAAACCTGCCCCTGGGTATGTTCTTCTCTGTAATGTACCTTCCTTGAGTTTCACCACCGTTTTCATCCTGGGTTTGATGTCATTTACACAATTAGAACAGAGGCTCCAGGAGGACTTGGTCTTTACCTACTGATTCATTTCCCTAAACCCCAGCGTAATAGCTCACATGAAACTGACATTCAAGAGCTTTTTGCATTCTCCTCTTTCTCGACTGACTCTCTGAGTTAGTTCTCTGCAGCCTGTGATTCTATGTGACTTTTCATGGTCTCTGTGACATGCATAGGATTTAAAGTCATTGTCTGTTGATATTATTAGTTAGGTTATCAGTTAGATTATTAGTTAGGAACAGCTTTATTTTTTTGAGAGCTTGCTATCATCCAGACATGATTTTTAGTACCTCACACCGTTATCTCCTGGAGTGTTTATAGCAAGACATTTAAGTCAATCTTATTATCACCCTCTTTTGTTACATAAGAACCTGGGGCTTGGAAAGAATTTCCCCTAGACCAGGTAGCTAGTAAGTCATGGATCTGGACAAAAAAAAAGTATTGGTAAGGGGTGGATACATAAATATATAAAAAAGATGTCCTCAATAAACATGACAAGTCAGGATTAGATACATTTACATACCAATAAATTTCTAGGAACTACTCTAGTAATTCTACATAGTAACTAGATGCCGGGCTTCCCCGGTGGCTCAGTGGTAAAGAATTTGCCTGCCAATGCAGGAGACGTGGGTTCTATCCCTGGATCAGGAAGATCACCCACAGGAGGAAATCACAGTCCACTCCAGTATTCTTGCCTGGGAAATCCCACAGGAAGAGGAGTCTGGTGGGCTATAGTCCATGGGGTCACAAAAGAGTTAGACATGATTTATCAACGAGCCAACAGCAAGTAGAAGTCACATCAGGAAACTTTCCATAAATAACTCTTCCTATTGGAGGAATTAAGATCAGATGCAAGATATGCAAATCATGTGGTCTTTTGGGAAATCAACACCATCCTAAATGGAATCACTGCTATCATAAAGAACCTGATCAAATGCTTCAAAGTGGCTATAGAGTCCTATGTTTGTCTGAAGAGATGCCAATGGAATGTTTAATAGGGTTTTCACACCACGTGAAGAATCTGTAATGATTTCCATCTTCCCAAATGTAACCTTGCTGCAGGCAGGAGTGAGATTACATCAGTTCACTTCAGTTCAGTTCAGTCACTCAGTTGTGTCTGACTCTTTGTGACCCCATGGACAGCAGCCTGCCAGGCTTCCCTGTCCATCACCAACTCCCAGAGTTTACTCAAACCCATGTCCGTCGAGTCAACGATGCCATCCAACTGTCTCATCCTCTGTCTTCCCCTTCTCCTCCTGCCCTCAGTCTTTCCCAGCATCAGGGTCTTTTCCAATGGGTTGGTTCTTTGCATCAGGTGGCCAAAGTACTGGGATTTCACCTTCAGCCTCAGACCTTCCAGTGAATATTCAGGACTGATTTCCTTTAGGATTGACTGGTTGGATTACATCACACTTCTTGAATTCAGTCTTCAAAATATCTCTCAGATCTTTATTTGTCCATCTTCTTGTCTATGTTCTTCTTTCTCCATGTCCACCATCCTTCATCCAGGCCACTCTGATCTTTCTCTGTGATGTCCTGGGACTGTCTCTGTCTTTTTTATATTTATGCCCTCCAAGCCCTTCTCACAGTGGAACTAAAATGCTCTTTAATAAACAGATCTCACTGTTAGCCTGCCTTTGGTCAGAAAGGCAGACCCATCAGAAAAAAAATCCAACATTCAACCTGATTTCAAGTCTTTGGGGAGCTGTCTTCTGTTTTCTTCCAAGCTGATCACCTTCCACTTCACCCACAAGAGAGCCACACTCAGTAAGGTTTGTTTGGGGTTTTTAAAAAAATTGTGTTTTAATTGAAGTATAGTTGCATTACATTATCGTGTTAGTTTCTGCCATACAATGAAATGAAACAGCTGTATGTATGCATATATCCCCTCCCTCTTCCACCCCTCCCCATTCCACCGTTCCTGGTCATCACAGAACACCAAACTGAGCTCCTGGTGCTATACCGGAGTGTCCCCCTAGCTGTCTATTTCACCTGTGGTGGTGTATATATGTTAATCCCAGGCTCCCAGTCTGTGCCACCCTGCCCTTCCCCTCTGTGTCTGTAAGAGTGTTCTCTACCTCTGCATCTCTGCTCCTGCCCTGAAAATAGATTCATCTGTACCATTTTTTGAGATTGCACATATATATACCTTAATATCCGATATTTGTTTTGCTCTTTCTCTGTGACAGCCTGTAGGTCCATCCCCATCTCTACAAATGACTTGATTTCATTCCTTTGAGTGGCTGACTAATATTCCACTATTAGCTGCTCTCATGCCTTGCTTGCGCTCTGTCTCTCTCCCTACCTCCCTTTTACTCTCTCTCTGCCCCCAGACATTTGCACCCCTCTCCTGGAACAGTCTCCCCGCTCCTTTTCTCTTTGTCCATTTTCTCTTTACTTTCTCCCAGGATGCCACTCCCCAATCTTTAGCTCTCTATCCCTTTTGTGTGTTCTCATACCATGCTTTTCTTATCAGTCTCGCATCTTCCATTTTCTATCAGAAGACTAAGGTTGATGAGGGTAAGAACCCTCCCATCCTTGTCAATGAGTAAATGAAATGGTCCTAAACCTCCAGATATCTCTGTCTGAGCATCACGTAGCTCTAGGTAACATTCTGTTGCCTCTAATGAGAACATGTGAGGCACTTATCAGTCTGCAGTGCTGAGAGAACTGCATAAGAAGTATCATCTGCTTTTGAAATTCAGAAGCATTTGCAACAGGGAAGAACTATGGTCATAGCAGAAAACTTCTCCTTCTAGAAAAGGCATGATACAAACAGTATCCCCAGGATATCAAATAATTCCCTCCTTAACTTTTGCTGGAAGCCCCACATTATGAAAAAGGGGGGTAGAAAGATTAATCTGTGAGGCATCAATCAGGATAAGACCAGCTCTGCAGCAGCAACAAGCAACCCCCGATCTCCATGACTTCAGAGAAATGTGGGCTGGCCGGGGAGTCCTGCTATGTTTCTGCCTGCCTCGGTCACATGGTCTCCTTCTGCTCTTCTACAATTACTGGGACAGGGGGAGAAGCAAGGTTAATTGCATACTAGTTCTTAAAGCTTTTATCCCAAAGTGACACATGTCACCTCCATTCGCACTTCATTAGCCAAAGCAAGACATTTGGCTGTGTCGAGATTCACCGACTCAATGGACATGAATCTGAGCAAACTCCAGGGGATAGTGGAGGACAGAGGAGCCTGGCATGCTGTAGTCCATGGGGTCACAAAGGACTAGGACATGATTTAATGACAGAACCACAGCCACAAAAGATTCAAGCAGGCAAGGAAACTCAGTCCCCCTTCTCACCCCAAAACAGAAACACGACTTTTTCGTGAACAGCAGCGTGATCATCCCAGAAACAGTGCTTTTAACATGCACTCTCATAGTGTTTTCATTCTCATCTGTGTGACTTTTGCGGCTGCCTGTACGGACGCCCATCTCGCTCGGTTTTTCTCCTCCATTTTCCTTCCCATGCACTCTTATGTGTAAATGTTGGATCGTGATCAATAGAGGCCTTCACAATTAATGTGCAATTAATTTTTAGTTTCAAACCACAGACTGCTTAATTTTTGAGTATTCATGGAAACATTTGTTTTGCCAAAGTGTTGTTTCATTTCATTTCTTGTCATTATCTTTAGAGGATATCACAGATAAGGGTCTGTTGAGTCTCTTTTCTCCTTCTCCCCATCACCCTTTCACTTCAGGCTAAATCTGTATTCCACCCCATTTGTCTTCTTTTACTGTTCTCTGCACTCTCATCTATATGGGAAGCAGGATTCGTGTTTGACAAGCATGCTTACCCTTTGCTTACTGTTTTAATAAAAATTTCTATCACCATTTTTATCTACAGTAACAGTCGAGGCCCTATTTGATATCGAGATGCTAGATTTCATGGACTTTGAAATATTTTCCCCATATCTTTTTTGGCAAGTTCTTTGAACATAGACTACAAAAAATTGACACGTCGGAGATGAATTTGCAGACTCCGAGTTAAGTAATGACTACCTGTCCCAGTTTAAATTGTGTTCCAGGATTGAAACATTATATTACACAGTCAAATCATTGAAATTAATGGTCAGACTGTTCCATAACTGAGTTAGCTTCCCTTGAGACGGATATCCTATTAAATCAGCAGGCTCTCCAAATTTCCCCACCTTGCCCTTGGTTTGGGGATAACGTTGCCCTAGTCTTGGGGATTTCAAAGTTGGACCCAAGGAGTCGTGCTTGCTTTTAAACGAGGGACAATAAGAAGAGGCATTTCTAGTTACACATTTCTTTGGTATGTTAGAATCTTACTTCAGCCTCTTTATGTCGTGAGACAGATTTTTATTTCACTGAACATACAGCTGAGAACAGTGAGGCTCAGGTGTTAAGGGAGGCACCATGCTGAATTCCAGACACTTACTGAATAGCTCAAGTTTACTTGGTGTTTTTTCTCCTAGGCTTCTTCTCACATATCCTTCCTCAGAGGGGCTTTTCTTCACTACTCCATCCTCCCTAAAAAAAAACTTTACCATATGTAAAATAGATAGCCAACGGGAATTGGCTGTATGGCTCAGGAAACTCAAACAGGGGCTCTGTATCAACCTAGAGGGGTGGTGTGGGGAGGAAGGTGGGAGAGAGGCTCAAAAGGGAGGGGACATATGTATACCTATGGCTGATTCATGTTGAGGTTTGACAGAAAACAGCAAAATTCTGTAAAGCAATTATCCTCCAATAAAAAATAAATAAAAAACTTGGCCATCCCCTATTTCATTGCTCTGTGTTCTTTCATCACATTTATTGCTGTCTGCTTGTTTTTGTTATTCATTTTTGAAAATATTTATTTGTTTGGCTCTGTCGGGTCTCACTTGCAGCACACCGATTCTTTGTTGTGGCGTGTGTGGGCTCCAGAGTGCGTGGACTCAGTAAGTTGCAGCTTGCCTAAAGCACGTGGGATCTTAGTTCCCTGAGTAGGTCTCGAACCCTCATCTGTTGTACTGGAAGGCGGATTCTTAACCACTGGACTGTCAGGGAAGTCCCCTGGTTTTCTTATTTGCCTATTTATTTGGGCTTCCCCCAAGGCTCAGTGATAAAGAATCTGCATACAGTGCATGAGATTCAGGAAACGTGGGTTCGGTCTCCAGCCGCTACCATTATCAGTAAGGGGACCTTGTTTCTTTTGTTGAGTGCCACCACCTCATCCTACAATACACCTGAGTTCCAACAGATGCTCAGAAATACTTAACAGATGGATACATACTCAGATGGCTACCCTATACCTCTCTGAATGGAGTTTTGATTAAAACACCTTCCTGATTTGCTCTATATAAAGGAATGAATCAAGCATTGAGAGCTTTAGGAACAAACCCCACTCTTTCAAGTCTTCAGAAGCTCCGTTTTGCAAGCAACATAGCATGTGCGTGCATGCTCAGTTTTGCCTGACTCTTTGGGACCCCATGGACTGTAGCCCACCAGGCTCCTCTGTCCATGGGGATTCTCCAGGCAAGAATACTGGAGTGGGTTGCCATGCTCTCCTCCAGGAAATTTTCCCAATCCGCGGATCGAACCTGTGTCTCTTATGTCTCCTGAACTGGCAGGCGGTTTCTTTACCACTAGCACCACCTGGGAAGCCCAGTATCTGAGTGTGCTTATAACTCTTAGGGAGTAGAGTCATTAAGAACACAGATTCTGGTGCCAGCAGCCCAACTGTGTACTCTGCCTCTTGATATCCATGTGAACTGGGAATATTTTCTTTTTGCTCCTCTGACTTCAGTGTCCTCTGCTATAAAATGAGGATACCTATAGTACTTGCCTCATGGAATTGTTGTGAAGGTTCAGTCACTTAGTTTGGGGTGGGGAGGGGATATGGAAGCATGTTTGTCATGTAGAAAGTGATTGTACAGCGTCATCATTTATTATCTGGATTGCTGTTGTTCAGTTGGTCGTGTCCAACTCTTTGCAACCCCATGGACTGCCTCATAGCAGGCTTCCTTGTCCTTCACCATCTCCAGGAGTTTGCTCAAACTCACTGAGCAAATGGTGAGTTTGCTCACCATTGAGCTGGTGATGCCATCCAACCATCTCATCCTCTGTCGCCCCCTTCTTCTCCTGCCTTCAGTCTTTTCCAGTCCAGTGCCAGAGTCTTTTCCAATAAGTGGGCTCTTTGCATCAGGTGGCCACAGTATTGGAATTTCAGCTTCACCATCATCCCTTCCAGTGAGTATTCAGGGTTGATTTCCTTTAGGATCCACTGGTTTGATCAATTATCTGAATTGTCTCCTGGCTAATCCAAGATTGAATGGGTTGAAGAATCCTAGACATGACTCAGAGGTGAAGGTAAGCTAAACTTCTTCTGAGAAGTAGCAGTCACCACACACACACACAGAGAAGTCTGAATTTGGGACTTCCCTGGGGGTCCAGGCATTAAGAATCCACCTTCCAGTGCCAGGAAATGGGTTGATCCCTGGTCGGGGAACTAAGATCCCACATGCAGCGGGACAGCTGAGCCCGAGGACCACAGCTAGAGAGCCAGTGCAGCACTGCAAGAATAGGACCCTCATGCTGCACCTGAGCCTGGATGCAGCCGAATAAGTAGATGAATATTTAAGGGGAAAAAAAAGTCTGGGTTTGTTGCTGGGACTCTCAATCCTGTGTCAGCCTGCTTTGTTTTCTACGGTGGGGTTGGGTTTGTCCATCCTAGCTCATCTGCACAAAACCAGTTTGACCTCCGTCCACCACCCAGTTTCTTGCTTCCATTTCTGCAGCGGAAACCGAGGTAAACCCTTCCGCACGTGACGGGCCAGTGGCTGAATTCCACAGCAGCTTTGATAAGTTCATTTTCAGCAGATTTTTCATGTCTTCCCTATTTATATCTTTTCAAATCCAATCTCCTTCAATCAATTTTAATCCTCTAATGTGTTTGCTATAAGTACTGTACAATTCACTTGTCCTCAATAATAAAATTCATTTCGGTTCGGCCGGCCGGTAATTTGTTTGAGAAGAAGTCGTTAGGAAACCTTCGCATTCTCTTCTGATTTAGAGGACGACCTTCACTATTGATGGCATTCTGCTGTCATGCGCTTGAAGTATTCCTTCATGACTGACGGAGCTGTTTAAATAATGGCCCGCAGAGCCACAGGGTTTCAATGAAATCTGACTACACTAATTCTGTTATATATTAGGCAGCTTCAAGTGGGCTACAAGGACACGGTTTCATTGACCGTGGATTTATTTTTTCAGTTTGTACAAATTATCCCCTCTGTGTTTTGCACCCCCTTCATTGTAAAATACACTTTCCTTCTGGAAATGAGTGTTTTTATTGCTTTATAAGCAAAGCCATGTACCCCAGGCGTCTCCTGAAACACATCAACAGATAGAATGGGGTATTTTCTGTACAAAAGATGGACATGTATAGAATGACTGACTCAATTTGCAGTCTAAAAAGACTGAGAAAATATAGAGTTTACTGTGGAATATATATAAACCTTTTTTTTAAGATTTTTTTTTTGATGTGGACCATTTTTAAAAGTCTTCATTGAATTTGTTGCAATATTGCTTCTGTTTTATGTCTTGGTTTTTTTGGCCACGAGGCACTTAGGATCCCAGCACCTCGACCAAGGATTGAACTTGCACCTCCTGCATTGGAAGGCAAAGTCTTAACTGTGGGAGCACCAGGGAGGTCCCTATAAACCCTCTCTTTCTCTATCTCTGTATTTATGTATGTAGTTTAAATGTCCTTATAAGTACACATATAAAATGACGAAATGTAATTTGTGTACATTTAATGGGGAAAATAGACACCAAGAGCATGTTTTAGTGCTGATTTATATATCTCGGGCTTTTTTTAAACAACCCACAAAGACAAAGCGCCTTCTTATTTAGACTTGGCTGAAAGTTATCGGTCCTATGTAGATGACTCTGCAGTTTCTGCCAACTTCCTACTCAGGAAAAGTTAGAGCAGATGGCGAAATTTGTGTGTCATGTGGCATTTGTTTAAGTGTGGCGATGCTAATATTTTTTCCTCAATCTTTGTAACTGTTTTACTTTTAAAGACCCCATGAGATTTGAACTGCCATCCTTAATGGTTGCCCTGGTTCAGGGCGAGATGGGAGAGGAAGAGGTTTTGAATGGTGAGACACCTGCCTTCCTGGGCCTGAGATCCAATAACTGTTGTAGCTCATGAATCAGGGGCGCTGCGCACCCCGTTTTCAGAACAGCGTCATTGTTCTTTAAATATTTCCTCCTCCGGAACCATTAAGGAGCGGGCTCTATTCAGATCTGTGTGCACTTTTCATTGGCCTTTCCATGACAAAAGACTGGAATTCACATTTATGAGTTTCCCGGGCCCCGGGGAGGGCATAGGGAGTCAACATTATCTCAGCCGCGTAGCACATAATTTGTTTTGATAACTACAAACAAAAAGGGTCTATTCCCCCAAGGCCTCTTCAGAAATTGTCAGAGGCTCTTCTTCTTAATAATGTGAGCTGCTGCTCTGAGGCTGAAGATCCTCGGCAGGACTGGAGGACAGGAGGGGTGATGAGGGAGTGGTTACTCTGCAAGGAATGCTGGGGGGAACATTCTGGAAAAATAGAAACGTCTAACCCTGGGAGGCTCTCCTATCTGGGATCAATATCAAGGGACTGTGATCTGTAGCTAAGACCCAGTTCTCTGAGTGGTTTTTACATTCTGTGTGTTTCCAATGCCTTTTCTTTCCTGGGTTAAGTCTTTCTGCTTTGATGAGGTGCAAGTCAGGGGGTACGTGTGTTGGGTGGTGGAGAAGACAGGGGAGGCTTGGATCTAGAGAATCCAGGATCTGTTGCTTTCTCTTTCCCTAGGAATCGTTACCAATACTCCGAGCATTATAGAGAATCTTGGGGTTCTCCTGAACTTCCTGGAGGCATGCCTCGTTAAATTCATAGAATAGAGGGAAGCATTTTTCTGGAAATGTTTATCACAATATGAAAGAGGAATGGCCTGTTGGGGTCATTGCAGACTTTAGGTAAATACTCCATGAATGGATTTATTAACAAGGGTATGTGGGAAACATGAGTCAGCCTTGTGGATTCTCTGATTGAGGATAGTTCTTTTCTCAGTTTTCACAACTCAGCTTCACTTAATGTTTGATTAATCACTTTTATTATGGTAGATTGTGATTATTATCATTGTGTATACCAGTAACACAATACTATTCCTTGCCCCTCTTAACAGTTTGGTGATCACCTTGCTGGATATTTTTGGCTTTGCATTTGCACATACCAGTATGCAGTTTCACTCAAATATAAATGAAATGACACAAAATGTATTTTTCTTCAAATGCACACTGAGCAAACATCCTCTTTATTTGTTCGTCCATAAAGGTCGATGGCTCTCTTCCAAAATGTTGCATCACCTACATGGTGGGGACTCAGCATCACTTATTGAGCGACTTTGTAGCAATAGTTGATTTCATAGTGAATATTTTAAACAGCTGCTGTGTATCAAGCTCTATATGGAATACAGCATAAGCC